>CAUYLG010020530.1:0-165429 GCA_963573385.1 Cacajao melanocephalus
GACAGAGCGAGACTCTTTTTAAAAAAAAAAAAAAAAAAAAAAAAAAAAGCAGCAGTTTGACATAAATGTGGCCTCAGAATTTTCAATATTAGAAGAATAAATGCATTATACATTTTGCCTATTTCTATATTACCAGATAGAATTTTAAGACTACAAGACATCATGAAATTTAAGTTAAAACATGTTCAGTAGGAAAAAGGTTTTGTCACTTAGATAACATGACTAACATTCTAATATGCTTTCTTGCATTTTTTTTTACATAAGGCAATGCATTGATCAAATAAAATGAACTTTTTTTTTCATTATTCTTAAATGGCTCTTTTCTAGAGAGGGCGAAGCATGTAAAATCACCTTGTTATTAAAGGAGTTAAGAATGAAGTCTGTAGAAATCAATTTGGACAAATATTGAATCTAGTGTTTTGTTTTTTCATAAAAACTTTAGAAGGCATAATGGTGATTATACACCTAAGGAAATAAAGAATGACTTTATTGGATCTTAATTAGTAATTATAATAGGGGTGAAATAACAGAAGTTTAATGGGTCCTGATATCTCACTGCAGAGAAAAGTATAAACTGCAATCAATACAAACTGATCTGGGTTAGCAGTCCTATTATTCTCAGTTGCCTGGAGAATGAAGAAAATGTTCTTTATCCCACCGCTAAGAGTAGTTACAGTGAGGCATCCTCTCTTGCGGCACTGTCTCCCCTTCACGCTTCTAGAGATTCTTGGATTCTTGGACTCTTCGCTGTCTGCATTGAGTTTCAGTCCACTGGGGGATAAATTCTTATAATTTCTTTCAAGGTTTAAAATAATACCTGCCTATATTTATTTGATTTACACAGAAAAATTTTGGAAGATCTTCTTATATTCTGTGGAGTTGAAGCAATATTAAGATTTTTCAATTTTCTAGAATATATCATTTCACCCCACTTTTAACAGTCTGCGACTCATGGATTCTGTTGTAGTCTCCTCCTTTCTCAAGTCAGTCCGCATCTTGACAAATATTTTATTAATCAGAATTATACAATGTTGATTCAGTCTGTATGGAAACTATTAAGCATTAATGGAATAAAAGAGATACTAATTTATCATCAGTTATTTAAATGGTCTGTTTCTTAAACCAATGTCTGTGTTTTAATATAATTTGGGCCCATGGAACCTTTGTAGTTGCTATTAAATAAGAAATATAAGTAATGTAGGTTATACAACATATAAGGTATGTATTATTTATAGACTTTTCATTTATTTCAATACCAAAGATTTTCCATTTAATTCCACAGGTATTTTTTAAGCACTAACTGTATGCATAGGTACTGTATATGGAGTCTACATGTATAGAGAAAATGTGTGAAGATTATGAAACCATTTAAATATGTATTGATCAAAGCATGTGGGCAATGTTTCACCTGTCTTGAAAGCTTAGAATCTTAGCCTGACTTCTGACACTTACTAGATATTTACCCATGGGTAAGCCATTGTTCCTCCTTGCACCTGACTAAGCTCTCTTTACGAAGACATTATGGATTAAGTGTCAAAATGGTGCCTGGTTTGGAGTAGCTTCTCAATAGCCATTTACTTCTCTGCAATCCTGATGAAACATCTCACAAGAAACTTTCAGATGTCTATGTATTGTGCTGGAAAACCAATTCCCATTCCTGTACAAGGGCAGAAGCAAAAGCTGCCATGAGGAGGTGGTCTCAACATGGCCTGGCACCTGCAAGCTGTTAACTCACTAGGGAGGAACAAGTTGGCAAATGGTGCAGGAGAATGTCTCAGTGATGAGCAGGACTTCTGCAGTGAGTCCACAAGTGTGTCTTTATGCCTGGAATTCATACCAAGGAATTCAGAAATGTTTTCCAAGTAGAAATCCACCTCAGTACCCTGCATATTTCAGTACACCTTGACCTGAACAGAAGATACGCCAAGACCTGCCAAGTTCTGAGCATGAAAAGCTTTAATTCATTGTGTTAAATGGCAAAACCAAGCAACTGGTGATTTATGGCTGCAAATTATCATGTTGTTCATTAGTGGTAATTACTACTCAACCTTGAAATAAAATGGCAATCAGTATGCTAAAATGAGAACACCCACATTAGCTCCTTGCTGTTCACCTGCAAACCTCTCTGTCTGTCTCACTTTCCAAAGGAAGAGAAAAAAAAACTGAGGGAATCCAGGTGCATGTACTATGGAGAGAGATGAGATTCTGGCCATACTAAACTGCTGCAGTGGCTCCTATCAGGCAAAGGAGCTTAGCTCCAACCCTAGATGCTCTCTGTTCACTATGAAATAAGAGATTTGTATTTGGACACAGTCCTAGAATGCTCAGATTGCTTCCAGGGACTGGAGCTGTGGCAGTCAGGAGAGAGAGGAAGCCAGTGGAGGTAGTGTGGTGAGTAGACACCATGCCCAGGTGACTGTAGCTCCTGTGGGGCCCAGCAGCACTATCGTCCGTAGTCTCTTCAGGCCCTATGCCTGGCTGAGCATCGGGACACTGAGGCCATACCTTGAATAGGAGGACTTAATTTCACTTTTGAACAGATGGCCAGAAACTGCAATTTCACCTGCTCTGTCTGTTAATATCACACTAAACAGCTATGAAGTAAAAACTGCCATGCAAACAGGTTTTCATTTTATTTCTGTCACAATTGTTACCTCCTAGAGATGACCTTCAATGCAGAGAGATGGATTTTTGACTTTAACATAATGAACCTGGGAGCAGTTAACATGAGCATTTTGAAGAACAATACAGGTTGAGCATCCCTAATCTGAAAATTCAAACTCCAGAATGCTCCAAAATCTAAGATTCTTGAGCAGTGGCGTGATGCCGCAACTGGAAAATTTTACACCTGACCTCATGTGACAGGTTGCAGTCAAAACACAAGCACACCACTCACAGTTTATTCAGTGACCCCCCAAGGGAAAATAAAGACCATTCAGGTACCATTCATCTTTGATATGTATTTTCTGTGTACACCTAGATGCTCCCACACAAGTATGCCCACAATGGTAATAAAATGGCACATGTGCAGCCCGGAAGCACCAGCAGTAGGTTCCTAATGATGTTTCATATGGGGCCAAAACCTACGTTCATTACTCACTGAAGTGTTTTTGCTTATGCTATCCTGTGATGTCAAGGATGTGATGACATTTGTTGAAAATATCAAAAAGGCCTGTAGATACCTCTATGAGTAACAATGATAAGAATAAGCAGAAGGATTTATGTTAATTTAGAACACAGAAAGTCAAGCTGCTGGAGAAACTGAACAGCAGTGTAAGTGTGGGCCATCTTACAGAAGTGTATGCTGGTAGAATGACTGCCATATATGACTTGAAGAAACAGAGTGCTAAACTGTTGAAGTTCTACCCTGAAAGTGATAAACAGAAGTTAATGAAAAATAGGAAAACACACTAAAGCTAAAAATAAAAATCTTGATTGAGTATTGAAAGAATGGATCCAGCAGTGTCATGGTAAACATATGACACTTAATCGTATTCTGGTCACGAAACAAGAAAATATCAATCACAGTGAGCTGAAAATTAGAGGGAACTGTGAAGATTCAACACTCTGGCTGCAGAAAGTTTTAAAAGACAAATTTGTAAAGACTTCTGGTGATAAATCATCTGCTTGTCATAAAGCAGCACAGAAATTCGTTGACAAGTTTGCCAATGTCATCACTGCTAAAAACCTGATACCAGAACAAGTCTATAATGCTGATGCAACATCACTGTTTTGGTGTTATTGCCCCAGAAAGAAACTAATGAACAACCACTAGAGGAATTAAGAATGCCAAGGACAGAATAACTGCACCAGGACGTGCTAATGCGACAGGCATGCTTAAGTGTAGACTTCCTGTGATAGACATAAGCTTAAGTCCTCTATGTTGTTAAAGAGCTAACTTCCTACAAGTCTATTATTATGCTAGCAGGAGGGCATGAATCACCAGAGACATCTTTTCTATCTGGTTTTACAAACATTCGTACCAGTGGCTGATGCTCACTGCAAGGAGGCTGAACTGGATGAGGACTGCAAGATTTTGTTATTCCTTAACAACTCTTCTGTTCATCCTCCAGCTGAAATTCTAATCAAAAATAATGTTTATGCCAGGTAGTTTTCCCCAAATATGACTTCATTAATTCAGCCATGTGACCAGGGTACCCTTAGATCAATGAAGCGTAAATATAAAAACACTTCTTGAACAGAATGCTAACAGCAGTGAACAGCAGCCTGGGTGTGGAAGGTTTTCAAAAGGAGTTTAGCATAAAGAATGCTGTATATGCTGTTGCCAGCACTTGGAACGTAGTGAGTGAAGACATGGTTGTGCATGCATGGCACAACATCTGTCCTATGGCCATGTTCAGTCACTATGTTTCGGTCTTACTTGGGCAGATGGGCTGACTTTAAAATATCTATTAACAGCAGCAGAATTAAATTCCTTTACAAAAATCATTGGCATTCTTTAAATAGGGTAGTGGGTTTGCCTTCTGAATTTTCCATCTAGCATGGATCAATATGTATGTAAGCACTATCTTTGCAGTGAGAGAAATCAAAGAAAATTAAGATCTCTTTATGCCTGCTTATTTCAAGTTGTGAATTTTTGAGTAGATCTAAAGAATGGGATATGGTTAAGTGTTTTGTAAGTATTCGTTTCAGTCTTTGGTTCATCTTTTCATTCTCTTCATAGTATCTTTAAGGGCAAATATTCTTAATTTTAATAAAGTCTAAAATTTTAATTTTTTCATTCATGGGTTGTGCTTTTGGAATTATATCTGAGAGCTCAACACCAAACCCCAGGTAACAGATTCTTTCTGGAAAGTTACAGGCTATTAATTTTATTCCTTTAATAAATGTAGACATGTTCAGATTATCTACTTCTGATTTTTATAGATTGTGTCTTTTAAGGACTTGATCAATTTTATATAAATTATCAAATTTGTGAGCATAGAGTTGTTCATATTTATTATATTTTAATATTGAAGAGATTAGTAGTAATGATCCTTCTATCATTCTTTATATTAGGAATTTTTGTCTTCTTTCATTTTTTCTTAGTTAAACTGGCTTTTAGAGGTTTACCAATTGTATTTATCTTTTCCAAGAATCAAATTTTCTTTTCATTGATTTTCTGTTTTTAATTTCATTGATATTGCTCTAGTTTTTATTTCTCTTCTTTCTGATGACTGTAGATATTGATCCTCTTTTTCTAGTTTTTTTAAGGTAGAAACTTAGATTATTAATATTTAGATCTTTCTTCTTTTCTAATATATGCATTAAGTGCTATAAATTTCCCTCCAATAACTGCTTTTGTTGCATTCCACAAATTTTGATGAATTGTATTTTTATTTTCTTTTAGTTCACTTTTATTTCTAATTTCTCTGGCCTCATCTCCTTTGATTCATGTGTTTCTTATTTATATTTTAATCCCAAAATGATCTGAAAGAATACTTTGCATGATTCATATGTTTTTTATGTGTTAAGTTATGTATTGCATCCCAGAATTTGGTGAATATTTTATGTGAAACTGAGAAGAATGTATATTCTGCTATGGTTAGATTAAGTCTTCTATAAATGTCAATTAGATCCAGTTGGTTGATGGTACTGTTTAGTCAACTATATCGTTATTGATAGCCTGCTTGCTGGATAGAAGGGTGAAATCTTTAACTAAAATAATGAATTAATCTATTTTCCCTTGTAGTTCTACTAGTTTTTGCCTTATATATTTTTATGCTGTGTTTATAGGCACCATACATTTAAAAAATTGTTATGTTTTCTGGAAAGTTGGCTCCTTTGACATAATATAATGCTCCTTTTTATCCCTGATATATTTTTTTTTCTTGAACTGAAGTCTTCTTTGCCTGAAATCAATATAGTCATACTTTGGATAAGTGTTAGTACAGTATCTCTTACTCTACCACTTCATATTTATGGCACCTGTGCCATATGTATTTAAAGTGAGTTTCCTATAGACAACATACACTTGCATCTTATTTTTAAAAACATACTTTGACAGTTCCTTTTAATTGATATATTTAGACTATATAGTGATTTTTGATATTTCTGGATTAATACCTATCATATTTATAAATGTTTTTTATCCACTGATGACTGGGGTTTTCGTTTCTTTTTCTTTGCCTTCCATTTTTCTCATTTTTGGATCTAATAAAGTATTTTATGTGACAGCATTTTATCTTCTCTGTTAGCATATCAGTTATGCTTCCTTGATATATTTTGTTGGTGATTCCCTAGAGTGCACTGTACATTTACAGCTGATCTATGCCTATTTTCAAATAATACTCCTCTTGAGTAGCAAACTTATAAAAAGTACTTTCAATTATTTATTTTCATCCCTGTAACATTGCTGTCGTTCATTTCACTTATTCATAAACTATAACCACTCAGTACACTGTTGCTATTAGTTTTGAACAGTTATCTGTTAGTTCAAATAAAAATAAGAAAAATAAATATTTTATTTTACATTTTTTTTTTTTTCTGTACCTCTCTCCCTTTCCCTAAATAGGTCTGAGTTTCTGACATATAATCTTCCTTCTTTCTGAAGAAGCCTTAGCATTTTTTTCCAGGTACATGTACTGGCAAAAATATTCCTTAATGTTTGTTTGTCTGAGAAGGAATTTCTCCTTCACTCTTGTACAGTAAATTTCACTGGTTACAAAATTCTAAATTGGTGATGGTGGGTTCTGTTTTTACGTTTACAATTGAAATATTTACTACCTGCTCTCATTTTCATAGCTTCTGTGTGGAAGTCTGTAATATGTATGTTTGGTTCTCTATAGGTAAGGTGTTTTCCCTTCCCACCATTGCACACTCCCAGTCTCTTTTTATTTTGTTTTTGATTTTGTGCAGATTGAATATGACATGCATAATGTAGAGTATATTTCATGGTTGGTATTCTCCAGCTTCCTGGATCTGTGGTTTTGTGTTCATCATTAATTGTGGAAAGTTCTCACCTACTGTTACTTCAAAACCTTTTCTATATTGTTTTCTCTTGATTTTCCTTCCTGTCTTCCCGTAATGTGTGTTATACGTTTTTAAATTGTCTCCTAGTTCTTCAATGTTCTATTCCATTGTGTTTTTGTTATTTTTCTCTTTGCTTTTCAGTTTTTAAAGTTTCTATTGATGTATCTTTAAGCATACTGAGTCTTTCCTTGAGAGTGTTAAATCAACTTTTTCGGATTTTTTCTTTCCTAGTACTTCCTTTGGATTTTTTCTTAGAATTGTTATCTCTCTGCCTACATAGCCCGTCTGTTATTGCATGTAGTGAACTTTGTCATTAGAACATTTGGCATAATAATTCGTTAAATTTATTTTCTGATAATTTAAAAATCTCTGCCGTATCTGAGTTTGGTTCTGATTCTTCCTTTGTCTGTCTCTTTAAATCTGAATTTAAAATTCAGATTTAATTTTTTTTTCTTTTTTGTATATCATGTAGTTTTCTTGTGAAAAGCTACACATGATGTATTAGGTAAAAGGGATTGACATAGTATATCGTTAGTGTGAGTTTTTAATGAAATTTTCTCTAGCAGTCAGTTTTTGTTTAATGTTAACTGTAGTTACAGGTGTCAGAGGCTAAAATTTCCTTCTGATGCCCTTGTTTTTGTCTTCCCCGTTGTCTTTGGGTTTCCCTAGATAATTCTTTCTAAATAAATTCCGAAATGTGGTTTTTTAATTTGTATTCTGTTATAGTTTAGGAGGCTTATTTATTGGTAGTAAGGTGTGCAGGGAAATAAAGTGTTTTATAATTCTGTGAACAGGGCTCAGTCCTCTACTGGGCTTGAGCCCCAGGGCTGGGTCCTTCACAAGTGATTTTCAGCTTTTTTTCCCCCCACATCCTTCCCCTTACATGAGACAGGGAAACTAGAGAGGTTTTCAATTAGGTATTTCCTTCCCATGTTGAATGTTAGAGGAAGCTGCAATTGGGTATTTCTTATGGTGGTTAGGTTCTGATAGAATTGTTTCCTCTGGGGAAAGGCCTTTGTTAAGGAACACAGAACATTCTGAGTATATTTTAAATGATAATTTTTCCTTTTCCCCTGCCAGATACATTAGGTGATTTTTCTCATCTTTACCATGAGAAACTGTAGAGGTTTCTGCAAGGAAAACTCATGAAATCGTGATGATCCTTCTAAGGCTGGTCCTCCAGAAGTTTTTATATTTCAAGCTTGTTCACACTCAGTGTCCAGCTGTTAGTCAAGTGATGTTGAAGTGTTTTTACCAGTTTCTGACTCGGCAATGGCTAGTGCTCCCTGTAATTTATGTCTCTGTATTTATCTTTTTCTTCAGTTTTTAAGGTAGCAGTTTGCCCTGTGACTTCCATTCTTCAAAGGCTCTAAGAAGACTTGTTCATTTTCACTTTGTTTCACTTTGCTCTTGGGAGGATGAGAGCAATAACTTCTGAGCTCTTTACATGTCAAAAAAAGAAACTAGGAGGTTTATGACCTGTTTTTGATAATCAAATATGAGTTTGTAGAAATCAAGAACAAGCTATTTGACAATAATTAAGAATATGTCAGAGAATTTCAGATTTGAAATTCAGTAAATTTTTAAAAAACAAAATGTGAATCTTAAAAATAATATTCATTGCATACAGTGAAGTTATATTTGCATATTCTCTTAAGAGTTTAAATATTGTGTAATTTTTCAAATTGCTGTGGCAATAATACAATTGAGCGAATTCTTTTGCACTTCAAAGTAACAAAATAATTAGACACAAAATGTTCCTAGTGAGATTTTGGCTAATCTGATAGACCCATATGTACATGTGCTATAGGAAAGTCTGAATATTTTAAAACTGTTAATTCCTGAAGTCCATTTTAGGCTGGTTTCACAACTTAAATGATACTCACTAAACCTAAAAAATTTCAGGTGATAATTTTTATTATAAACATTGGGGAATATATAAATGCATTTTCAATTTCTCTCATTTCAATTTCTGTGATCTTTTAAAATCAATAAACATTTATTTTTCTGAAATAAAGAAATTTATAGTAAAAAAATACTGTAATATTAAAGCTCTTCTGAATAAGGCTTTTTCTAGTGCTGGAGCTCAGTAGACCTTTATCTGTTCAGAGAATTGAGGAAGGCAAAAAAATCCAAAACATAGATCAGGGTCCATTTGTATAAGACTTTACACTGGATAAAAGAACACTCTGAATATCGGAATAGATCTGTTATGACTTATTTGTTGTTCTTGTCATTGTTTTACTTTTTTAAGAGTGGGGCAACGTCTGGGCACACCGGTTTACACCTGTGATTTCAGCACTTTCGGAGGCCAAGTTAGGGGAATTGCTTGAGCCTAGAAGTTCAAGACCAGCCTGGACGACACAGCAAGACCCCATCTCGACAAAAATGGTTTTAAAAGTTAGCTTGTCATGATGTCACATGCCTGTGGTACCAGCTACTGAAACGGCTGAGGTGGGAGAAGTGCTTGAGCCTGGGAGGTCAAGGTTGTAGGGAGCCAGAATTGCATTACTGGACTTTAGCCTGGGTGACAGAGCAGGACCCTGTCTCAAAAAAAAAAAAAAGGTGGGGAACAAAAATTAAAAGTTTTGTGCAGCACTATAGCAAAGTTCTGGTAGGTCTTATGTAATGTTAGTCACCTTTGTGTGAGATTCTCTATTCAGAGATATGAGTACATAGATGCACATTAAACATAATTGTACAGTATAAAAATCCTAGCAATTACTTTTTTTTTTTTTTTTGAGAAAGTCTTGCTCGGTCACCCAGGCTGGAGTGCAGCGGTGCGATCTCAGCTCACTGCAACCTCCACCTCCTAGGTTCGAGTGATTCTTCTGCCTCAGCCTCCCCAGTAGCTGGGACTACAGGCACTTGCCATCACACCCAGCTAATTTTTGTATTTTTAGTAGAGATGGGATTTCACCATATTGGTCAGGCTGGTCTCAAACTCCTGACCTCAAGGATCCACCCACCTTGGCCTCCTGAAGTGCTGGGATTACAGGCCTGAGCCACCATGCCCAGCTGACATTTTTAAATAATGCCCTCTAAACCTTAAAAATGTCCAACAGTATTTAAAATTTTTCCCCTTACATCACAGTCAGAATTTCTCCCGTATAGGGATCCATTCTGACTGTAGCACATGTTGAGAAATCTCCATTTTTACACAGTGGTGGTGCTTATATGTTACTCAGGGAATGCAATCATACTGCTGAATTAATTGAGCTTTAAAAGACTTTGTCAGTAAGGAATTTGATAAAGGGGAAGAAAATTAAACAGGGGCCTAATATTAGAGCCCACTGGAGGGGAACTGAAATAATTAACCATGCAGTTTCTGGTTCCATAATATCATGCCAGAGTGGCTGAATAAGCTCACAGAAATGTCATTCCCGAGCTCGGATTATGGTCTTAGTAAATCTCCTGAGAATACCATCTTGACCAAAACAGGCACCAGTGGTTATGAAAAAGCCTTCACTATGAAGTCAAGGGATGAAATAGAAGCGACAGCCCAAGGTGAAATGCCACACAAGTCAGGCTTTCATTTAAGGACAGTGCTTTCTTTCCCTTGTGCAGAGCCTGGTGTGCATTAGAGATGGATGGCTGGTTTCCTAGTTAACCTGTAACAGGTAGCACAGCTGTATAACTGGGCCTTCTAGCCATAATCATTTTATTTTTCTGGTACCTGCCTTTTCCTCTTTCGCCATTCGTAACTCCTCTCATAGTTCAGTAGCTTCATCTTCTTTGTTGGTGCCTGGAATCACGGCTGGGCCATATTTCTGGTGTATTTTATAACATCTTGAATATCGTAGATTAAGTTTCTAAGTAAGGTTAATAATGAAGTCACTTGCTGCCTAGAAGTCTTGGAGCTAGGAGCTTGGTTGCAAAACTCAAAGCAAAATTCAGAAACTGGTCTTGTCTTGGTCTGAATTTAGCAGAAACAACCCCTGCTTATGACTGTAGACTAGACTGTTAACTGGGCCTTGACATGGCATTGGCTTAGCACCTTTATATTGAATTAAAAATTTTGTTTATACACACACACACACACACACACACATACGTGTGTGTGTGTGTATACATTCTTACATATATATTTTTTACATGTATATTTTTCCTGGGATTTTTCTTAAAACATTCTAGCAAAGCAAGAAACTAAAAGTTGACATTTTCCTCTGAAATACACTCTAATCACCAGTGACAGATTTAAAAATAAATGGCTGAGCTATTTAACTTGGCAAGATTACACACTCAAGAGCAGGTCTCATAAATATTTAACTTTTTGTTTCCGTATTTTATACATGGCAAACATCCACAAAGGCAGTGAGATCTGTGTGGTGAGAGCATAGATTGCATTCAGACAGCCCTGAGTTTGAATCCCCGTTCAATAGCGTCCTCACTAGAAGACTGTCAGCAGGCATTTTCATCTTTCTCAGCCTTGTTTTATTGTAAAATGTGCAATAAATTCACAAACCATAAGGTTATTTTGAAGGTTAAATAAAATATCAAACAAATATCATTGATGACAGGTACCTGACACATGAGAGTTGCTTGGAAAAGTAAGTTATCTTCTCTTTTGCTGATATTCAAGATACTGTGGAGTTGCTTGGCACTGGCAGTATGAGTACACTCTGACAATTTATGTGTCAAGTTGATTAATGGATGTGACCATTATAATCTGCTCTTTGAGAGGGCTCAGCTAACCATTGAAGATGCCCAGTTTCACTGTGCCTGAAGCCTTCCCTCTCACTTTCTTGGCCCTAAGGAAAAGTCCTGATATCCACCAGTTATTTATTTTCAACTCCTGGGATTCCTTTCCATGATTACAGTAATTTGATCTCTCACTGTTGCAGGGAAAGCTGAATTATTGAAGAAAAAAATCCCAGTCCCTCAGGTGAAATTGTTTTAGATTAAAAGGAACAACCACATTTAGCGTGCTTATGCTAAAATTTATTCATTGTTTAGTTGGGATTCAAATTAACTGGGTTTCCTGTAATTTGTCTAGTAATCCCACCTGTCCTAGGTTTCTGAAGTCACTGCTTTGAGGCAGGTGCAATGCCATTCAACCAATCACTGGGCCCAGTAAGCCTTGTACCTGGTAGGGAAGTCGAATACGAGTTGTGTGTGTGTGTGTGTGTGTGTGTGTGTGTGTGTGTGTGTACGTTCCTATCATAAGTTATAAATGAAAAAGTCATCTGCAATTTCTTGAAGCAGCACCAATTTTCGAATGAGAACGTTAATTAATTGAGATGAGAACCTACCACTGTCTTTCTGACCTATGTTATATACACTTACATTGTACATATGTATGCACCCTTTTACAGTATACATGTAGGCTGGCAATTGACTGATATATGCTCCAAGAGAGCAAAACAGTTTCTCCGTAAGGCTACTTCTAGTCTGGCCTGTTAACTGCATGTTAATGTTTCTCTGAACTTTAAAAATAAATAATACTAGAGTGAAATAAGCAAGCAGTGATTGATTGTATAGGGAATAAAAGGTATTCTTAACACATGGAAGTGATGATAGAGTATACTTATCTCAGGCACAACTACCGAGCTACCACTATGCATGAATAAACCTTTTAAGACTATCAGCTACTTTAAAATATTTTGCCTTTACCAATTTTAAAATATTTTTTTCAGATGATCGTTAGGAAAAAACGATGTCTGGAACCACAAGCCATTATGAAATCCTTATGAAATACACATGTAGCGAAGGAAAGTCATCAATGCATTTCATGGCTAACACAAACCTAGTTCTGAAACACTGGAGGTAAAATCTCTGCAACTTTAACACACAGTGAAGAATATCATAATTTGTATCAATATCCCTGCCATTCACGTGACTGCCCTTTGACTACTTGAGAATCATGTAAAAATTTGCTCAGCTAGAAAAAAACATGACTTCTGAAGCATTTTAGAGTTGACAAAATGAAAACAAAAACTTCTCAAATTACTGTCTTGTGATAGTGAGAATGAAAAAAAAAATGCGCAGATAGGAACTAGAGCCAATGATGGGTTAGAACAGATAAAGTAAAAGATATTTGAAAATAAAAATAGAAAAATTTTCAATTTTTGATTCAACATTTAAGAAGATCAGAAGTTGTCATTCCCGTACATACAACATGTAAACGTTGAACAAACTAAAACTCAGGGACTTTTCTTGGACTCGCTAGACACCTGAGTTTGCGAAAATGAATTCTGTAAAACTAGAGCTGAAGGAACTGTACATAAGTGCTGTACTCTAGTTGATAAAGTACTTATTTTCCCTGGAGATATGGGTCAACAGTTCTGAAATCATGTACATGTATAGTATAATCAAATGTTTTAAGAAATTGATGATAGTTTATGGAAGCCAGGTATGTTGGAGTGAGAGTGTAGAGATGAGTAAGGGAAGGAGACTAGAATGATCGATGTAGTAATAGGTTAGAGTTAGATACAGCAGCATAATCTCCTATTTAGGTTGACATATGTATCAATGTTTACGTACAGAACTATTTATAGATACACATATATACATGGAATAGCATGTTCACATGCAGATCTTTGCTCCGTCAGTTGAGAGAGCCTAGAATCAAGACACCCCAGTAGTCATGAGCATAGCTGCAACTCAGATCTTGGTTTCTAAAACTATTCTCCAATTTTTACTGGAGCCAGGGTCCCTTGAAGATATAAATGGCTTATTCTAGGACTGGAGCAGGGAATATACAAGATGAGCTGGAGCAGCTTGTAGTGCCAGGAAATAGAAAAAGTGCTTAAAAAATGACAATGATATGCATATGTCAAACTATTCCAGAAGCCAACTGAAAGAGATCCCAATTTTCAAAGCTGGAACAATTTGAGCAACAAAATAAAGTTAGATTGGACTATAATCCAATGTATTAAATGGAAGTCCATGTGTCTATGTTGGTATAATAATGATTTAATAAGTAAATCAGGCCGGGTGCAGTGGCTCACACCTATAACCCCAGCACTTTAGGAGGCCGAGGTGGGTAGATCATGACATCAGGAGTTCAAGACCAGTCTGGCTAAGATGGAGAAACCCCATCTCTACTAAAAATACAAAAATTAGCCAGGAGTGATAGCAGTTGCTTGTAATCCCAGCTACTTAGGAGGCTGAGGCAGAGAGAATTGTTTGAACCTGGTAGGTGGAGATTTCAGTTTGCTGAGATTGCACCACTGCACTCCAGCCTGCATGACAGAGCAAAACTCCATCTCAAAGAAACAAAAAGAAAAAAGATTCAATAAGTAATAAATAGGAAGAATAGACAAAAGTGTCATGCAGAGAAATTTCAAATAATTTATTTCACTACTCCATCTACATAAATAACTCAGATGAAGTATAACATCTTACTCCTAAAATGTGGAGTACACATAGTGACTTTTCTTCCAGAGAGCACTGTATGGGAACAAAAAGAAAAAGTAACATTACAGTCGAGAAACCTAACAAGCACATGCCAAGTAAGGTGATCAAGGTTAATATCAACAGTGATAAGTCATATTGATGTGCTATTCTAATGGCACTTTATCTCTCTGGTTTTCTCCCAGAAATATATTACCCTAGTCTAGTCATGAGAAAATCATCAGTCAAGTCCCAATTGAGGAACATTCTACAAAATACCCAACTAGTCGTTTTCAAAAGTGTCAAGGTCATCAAAAACAAGAAATGTCTGAGAAACCGTCATAATCAAGGAGAGCCTAAGGAAACGACTAAATGTAAAGTGCCATTCTGGATGAGGTATTTCAATAGAAAAGCAGCATTGGATAAAAACTGAGGACATCTGAATGAAGTGTAGACTTAGATAATATTACATCAGTATTGATTAATTAACTGTGACAAATGTACTGCACTAAAGTAAGATGCTAATAGGTGAAACTTGGTATGGAATATAAGTAAAATTTCTCTACCATCTTCACAATAATTCTGTGAGCTTAAAACTTTTCTAAAATAAAATATTTAAACACTACAAATAGGATAAAGAGAAAACATGTAAACCATGATTTATCATTTTATTTGTTTTAAAAATAATTCTTCCAATTACATTCTTTTTTTTCTTTCTTTCACTCTCACTTTCTTTCCTCTCTTTTTCTTTCTTTCAAAAAAAAATAAATAAATAAAATTTAAAAAAATTTAAAAAAATAAAAATAAATAAAAAATAAAAAAAAATAATAATTCTGTGCTTCTTCTATCTCCTGAATTTTATAAGAAATAAGTATGTGAGAAAGTTCAGCAACCGGTACTCAACCAATTCAGGTGTGAAGATACTCATTTTTCATCTTCTTTGGATCCCAACATAAGTCATTATTTCAGCTTTAGAGAATGTGGTTTTATTTAGGCAAAAGGATATTTCGAATGTTGACGATGTAGGTTTGGGTGGAATTCCTATTAAGGAATGATCAAATGATCTGAAAAGTAGCAACTGTTTTGAGATTCTTATTCAAACATTTAAATAATTTCATGGACATTAAAGTATTTTGTAAATGATTAAGATTTCAGTACAAATATAAACCATTGTCATGTATAAACTCGTTAATTTATTTTTCATTAAAAGATAAGCTTTAATACATTGTCTTCCCCCCACCCCCACTGCCTCTCTTTATATAGAGTGTGGGGGTGGGTGGGGAAGAGAATAGGAAGAGAACGTATAATATAATATAATATTTTATATATATATATATTTAACCAAGCTTTATGCACTGAACAGAACTACCATTTTACTTTTGAAACTGTCCTTCTGAATTGTTTTACTTCTCATCAGGCAGCCCCATGGAGGTTTTACTGTGTAATTTTTACTTGACATTTCTTCTGACAGTATAGAGTGAAAATGAAATGGCAGAGGCATTAAAACCATCTGAATTGATCCAGTATTTTAATTCTTCCAACTTTTTTGTGCCTCTTAAAATAAGGCTATTTATTTGCCTATACCTGTCTTTCAGGAGCAGTTTGTTGCATCCGATCAATTTTGTGAAATGTTTAAAAATTGTTGTTTCATCTATGAAGGGGCTACAGGTCCTGTGTATCATGGTCCTGCTGAGACCTACCCTCAGCTTGATAAACAGATGCTGGAGGTTTAGATGCACCTGTAGATGATAGAGGACACGCAGTCTTGCAAACACAGTATGTTGTCTAGAGGATGCCATCATAGACACATGTGGTTCCACTTAGAATTTAGTGTTTTGAACAGATACTGAGGAGCAGAAGGCCCTGAAGTGTCACCATAGTGAGACTGTGCCAACCATAGGGCATGTTACTTCCTTTTTACATTCAGTTGTCTCACTAACACCTCAAACTCAACACAGCCAAGTTGAAATTGTCATCATTCCTCCATACTGTGTCATCTCCCTGTTCCTGGTGCATAACATCACCATCCATTCATTGACCAAATCACAATCCTAAAGTCATCTTTAACTCCTCCTCCTCTCTCTCATCTGACTTGCATTCCCCAAATCCAGTTGATTCAATTGTTCATAAACATCTCTCAGAGTATTCAATGCCATTTAACTAGGCAGGGAATGTGATAAGCAATAAAGCTACTGTAACAGCTTACTACTATTGACCGAAGGTCATCCCCTTCCAATCCATTCTCCACAGAACAATCAAAGTCATTCTAAAATACAAAGATGATTGTGCTACTTCCTGCAATCTCCCAGCCATGCCTGTTGTATGACTCCTATGCTGAAGGACTTTCAGTTTCTTTAGTACTACATGCTCTCTTTCCCACTGTGGGCTTTGTAGACGCTGTTTCCTATGTCTGAAACATCCTACTGTTCCTCTCTCCACTTAACAACTAAGCTTTCATCTTTCATCCTCCAGCTAATCTTTACTCTCTTTTCAGGATTATCTAAGGTATTACTTCTTACAAATATCTTTCCCTGCCTTCCAAATCCTCTCACCAAAGGCTGGATTATGTGCTTATTATAGGTCCTTGCATTGTACTAAATACATTATCTCCACCTTCTACTAGTTTGGAGAAATCTGTGCGAGAAAGAACTGTGTCTTTTTATGTTATAGTTACCTCTAATGCTTGATCTGATACCTGACAAGACAGTAGTTACTCAGTCAATAATTGTAAATACATGAATTAATTAATTCATGAATAAATGATTGGATAAATACACAAATTAAGCTATTAAAAATGGGAGAGAAAAAAGGAAATATTTGTATATCCAGAACATCAGGTAATCAGCATCAGGAAAGCTTGTTATTCTTGTTTAAGTAGGTTAAAACAAGCCTTAAAAGAGAAAAAAAAAAAAAGGCTGAACATGAAGGTCTCTTTCTCTCCTTTCCCCCCTCCTCCTTCTATATGTGTGCGCACTTGTTGAAGGTAGAGAGAGGGCCGGGCACGGTGGCTCACACCTGTAATCCTAGCACTTTGGGAGGTCGAGGTGGGTGGATTGCTTGAGATCAGGAATTCAAGACCAGCCTGGCCAACATGGCAAAACCCATCTTTACTAAAAAAAAACAAAAATTAGCTGGTGGTGGTGGCAGGCACCTGTAATCCCAGCTACTTGGGATGCTGAGACACAATGATTTCTTGAACTCAGGAGACAGAGATTGCAGGTTGCAGTGAGATGAGATCATTCCAGTACACTCTAACCTGGGCAACAGAGCGAGACTCCATCTCAAAAAAGAAAAAAAAAAAGGTAGAGAGAGATGGTGAGATAAAATTGTTGGCAAGATTCCAGTTTCTTTCCACTAATAGACAGAAAGCACTAAACAGATGTCGAAGCAGGGACCTAGGTTACCAGAACCCAACAGAAACATCAGGAATTTGTTACTGAGGTCTCAGGGGCAGAACCCAAGACCAGAACTGGGCTATTAATATACTGACTTGATGTTCAACGAATCAATCACCTAAGCCCCCTAAATGCTCCACTCCCTTGTGCCTCTACAAACTCTGTTACAATTCATTCCCAAGCCATGCTCAGAACTGGCTCATCAGTTTGTGTAGCGGTGCTGCAGATGGGGTAGGAGGTTGGGATTCAGTGGATTCACCATAAGGCAGAAGAGGAAGCAAATCAGACACATTCCAATGATATTATCTGATTGGTTTTGCCCATATCTGATATTTGAAGTCTTCTATGTACTGAAATCAAATATCTCACACTTAAAAAAATAGTACTTAAAAATTATAGGTTGGCACAGCATAGGATATTCCTTTCTCCTTCTAGACCACTACCATTCAAAGATACCTGGTAGCATAATTAACATTTTACAATTTTCAAGCTTCTTCACTTTAACTTACAGCAGCTTGGAGGTAGGAGTAAGCTTCATGAGAATGATCTTCTGCATTTTGATGGGTACAAGCTATTCTCTGATGTCATGGGCAACCCAGGTTTTCAAAAGAGGATTCTTGGCTGTTTAACAGTTCAGCCAATCCATATGATTGATTGCTTCTTCCATGTTACATAAAAGTCTCCTATAATCATAGGGATAAAAAAGACTCGATACTTTCCCCAGATCATACATTAGAGCAGGAAGAAAGAGGAAAAGCATGACTTTTTGGAGTGATTACTCATCACATGCCAGACACATGCTGAAAACTTTGTATCCATCTTGATTGTTTGTTTGTTTCTTTGTTTTTGAGACAGAGTCTCCCTCTGTCACCAGGCTGGAGTGCAGTGGTGCAATCTCAGTTCAATGCAACCTCTGCCTCCTGGGTTCAAGTGATTCTCCTGCCTCAGTCTCCTGAATAGCTGGAACAACAGTCACACGCCACCATGCCCAGCTAATTATTGTATTTTTAGTAAAGACTGTGTTTCACCATGTTGTCCAAAATGGTCTTGATCACTTGACCTCATAATCCACCCGCCTTGGCCTCCCAAAGTACTGGGAATGCAGGTGTGAGCCCCTGTACCCATCCTGTATCCATCATTTTTTTAAGCAACGAAAACCCAGTATGGAAGACATAAGCATCCCCATTTTACAGACAAGGGCTCTGAGACTAGGGCAAGACAAAGGATTCCTCAAAGTTAGCCTGATTAATACAAATTAGAATTGGCATTTTAACTCTGACTCTAAGGAGTATGGCCTTTTTTATTCTACCTCATCTCCTCTCCAACGCTATTGGTTTGATTTTCTGTTACAGAAGTACAGGAAGACCATGTTTCTTTTCTACCTATGCAATGACGTGGTGGTTAAAAGCACAGCCTCTGCAGCCAGACTGCCTGTGACCATTGACTTCTTCTTAAACTTGAACTTGAACTTATACTTCAGTTTCTCTGTGCCCTAATTTTCTCAAGTGCAACTGGGGTTAATAATGGTCCCAGCACTGTTGAAAGGGCTGAATAATGTTGTACTTATAAAGAGCTTTGTCTTTTAAGTGCTCCACAAATGTTCATGTTGTAGTTGTCCTTGCTGTTGCTGTTGTCTGTGAGGCCTTTTCACAGAGGCATGACCACACAGAATAGGGATAGGCGCGCTCTAATGAAACTCCTGTCCTCCTAATTCCCAGTCCTAGAAAAATTGGAAGACTCTTTAGTCAAAGGTTATTATTTTGTAATCAGTCGACTTAGGGTTTATACATAGATGATGGCAGAGAAAGGTAGGTGCAGTTATTCACAACCTATAAGTCATAAAAATTCACTCTTTCATTGCTTGGTTGGAGCAGTCAGAATGCATCTATCTGCAAATCCACGTGTGTAGAGCCAGCAGCTTAAACTGGAAAGATGACCTATTGCCTTAGTCTTTCCTAGAGAGAGGCTTGCCCTGTGCCCGCTTTTGCAGCCTGCCCAGGCTAATGCAAATGATGTAGTGATGGCAAGGCAAGTGGCAAGCTGCCATATATTTTATGGGATTTGAGCAGTCAAGCAGATCATTCAGGCAGAGATTGTTTTACATGTCTAGCTAAAAACCATTTATCCTTCTTCATTTCAGGCATAGTATTGGCTCCAAAGTACAGTTTCTCCTCCATATCCATGGGTTCTGCATCCATGGATCAACCAACTATGGATAGAAAACATTTCGAAAAGAAAACTCCACCCAGTTCCAAAAACTGAAACTTGAATTTGCCACATGGCAAATATATCAAATCCATACTAATGAAGTGACATGTAGGCATTGTATTAGAGATTATAAGTAACTCAAGAACGATTAAAGTACATAGGAGGATGTGTAGGTTATAGGCAAATATCACATCTTGTTAGCCTTCCAGTTTGGTATCTACAGGAGGTCCCGGAACCAATCCCCAAGAATACCCAGACACGACTGTGCTATATTATGATGAAGTTGCACTACCTAGCTTTATAGCTGAGGACTATAAGCTCCAACTATCTTAGGGAATATTCTGGTGACCAAATAAATGAAAACTTGCCAAAAAGTGATAGTCCCTTAGGTATCCCAGAAGTTTTTATCACATCCTTAAGTCATTCTATTGTCCTTTACATCTCTTGGGGTGAGCCATCCTGTCCTGAATACAATTTGTCATGCTGGGTAATTACTTCCTGACAGAAATTTCTTCCCATTTCATTCTCTGTGTGTTAAGCTCATTTGATTAACACAAACAAAACAAAACAAAATTCAGGGACATTGATTAATGCAATAAGAGAAAAATAAGTAATGAAAATTAACAATGCCTCTAACTTTGAGGCCTGGCCTCTCTCACACGGTTTTTATGGTTTTAGGTCTTACGTTGAAGTCTTTAATCCATCTTGAGTTAATTTTTGTATAAGATGTAAGGAAGGTGACCATTTTCAGTTTTTTGCATATGGCTAGCCGATTTTCCCAGCACCATTTATTTTTGTGTATTCTAGGGATCAGCATTTTTTTTTAAGTAAATATCAAACTCCTTCATTGAGTAAATATCTTGGCTTTGTTGACTTTTACTCAACTGTCTTACTGTGGTACAAAAGCAGCCATAGACAATACAAACAGATAGATGTGGCTGTACCCCAATAAAACTTCTTTATATACAGAAGCAGCTGTGTTTGGCCCCTGGGCTGTAATCTGTGCAGCCCAGTCTTTCTCAGTGCATGTGTACTCATGCTGTGCTCACATCCCCTCACACCCCATATCCATTTTGTACATCTGTATTCCTTTGTTGCCTATACTGAATAGCTCACTAATCTGAAAAGGCCGGATATCACCGAATTGCATGGGAATTTCACTGTTGTCAAACGATTCAGGGTCTCTTAGGTGGAGGCAAAACATGAATTGTCTATAGGAGAACCGATATCTCAGAATCATTAACAAATGCATGCATTTGGGGGCAATTTCTAGCATTCTAAAATGGACTGCTTTCGCCTAGAAATAATGAGAATGGCACTCCCATCACACAAAGCATGCATATCTGCTTAGGCGCAAACATTTTGCTGAAAATCAGAATTACTATGTCTTCTTCTGCCAACCCTGTAAGATGCTCACATGCTAATGGTGGGGGTGGAGGAATGGTATGAAATGTGAACTGTCTTCTGCTTTGACAACTGTCTTAACTCTGTTGTTCTCTGCTAAAATGAAGTTGTTCTTTGAGCCACTCTATCTAAAACTAGGCTGTCATTTCTATGTCTTAAGGGATGCAAGTACCATTTACCTTTCAGAAAGCAAATTTTAAAACAATCCCCAGGTATAAGATTTCTCTTCCAAACGGAAGATCTGCAAACAGCACCTGCGGGCTTGTTTACTGGTTAAATTTTATTCCAGCTGTGAGCTGCTAAGTCTTCCAACAATTGTTCTTTCTTTATAAGTTTGTCTTCCTTGGTGACTGATGCTTTCTACTTATTGTAAGTGATCAGTGTAGCATTTGATTCCAACAAAAATGTAGGTGGAGTGCAGTGGCTCCTGTAATCCCAGCCCTTTGGGAGGCCAAGTCAGGTGGATCACCTGAGATCAGAAGTTTGAGACCAGCCTGGCAAACATGGCGAAACCCCATTTCTACTAAAATTACAAAAATTAGCCAGGCATGGAGCCTGGGAGACAGAGTGAGAATCCATCTCAAAAAAAAAAAAAAAATAGAAAAAGAAAAAAAAAGGAAAAGAAAAAAATGCATCTTTATAATGTACAAGACAAAGATGGATTTTGATGGGTTGTTAGTTCTTATGGACCCCCTGCTGGGCTGCCTCAGCTTGTAGCAGCAATAGGGCATCCAGAATATCTGCCCTTCTCTTCCTTGGGTACATGAGCTTCCCATTAGATTCTTCATAATTGTTGGGTACATCCAGGAGTGTCACTTTGTGAGCTTTTTCACAAGGTAATAACGTGTGAGTAGCAGAAGGCATTGAGAGAAAGAAGCGAAATGGGAGTGTCCTTAGCACTGTTGTTAGAACCTGCACACCATGTTTTTATTCACAGTTTCCTCTTGTGTGGCAATTTATTTGTAGTGTTCCTGGTAGTATTTGTAACACAGTATATGTTATGCTATGACATACCTACTATGGTTAGCATAGTAGTGGAATTTAAGAAGGGATATTTAATTAGTAGAATTTATAAACAGGACTGTGGATCTTTAGAGATACTTCAGGGATAATGATAAACTTCAGAGATACTGAGAATTGCAAGGGGATCTCAGTCTAATGACTTTTGAGTGTCTCTTTGGATATGAACAAACCCAGCAATGGAGTGGATTCTATGCCTTTACTGTGTCCCCAAGACATTTGATTGTGTATGTTGTCTGCATGTTCAGGAACACATGGTCTTAATTTCTTAGATGTCTCTATCGTGTATACCAGTTTAGAGTTCAATCTGGGTGCATTTACACTGTTTAGTTTTTTCCATATTTTCTTTTAGGGTATGGGAACAAAACAGTCAGCAAACCTTCCAAGGTACTTGCAGATTAAAGTGAAGATAAATAATGAGTGGAGTGATTGCAACACAAGGTGATACTTGATCCAATGGAGGTGACCTTCACTGGCTTCCCTAGAAGCTTGTATAATTGAAACTTCACCTATGGGACTTGTGGTGGGTGGCGGGAGATGATAGAAAACTTTGTCTTCATCAAAATCTTAGGTCTAAGTGGCATGCTTATAGCTTGATGGGTGGGTTGAGAGAAGCAGGGAGGCCTTTCCAGGTGGAAAGAATAAAATGTACTCTCACATGAAAGTGACAGGAGGATGCACTGACCGGAGCCTGGAGCAGAGTGTAGGAGGTGATCACAAGAGGAAGAGCTCGCAGGTTAAGACAGGCCCAGGGGATGAAGCACAAGTGCCCACCCCGCACAACCTCTCCACTAACTGCTTGTTCTGCTCCCTCCTGCAATGCCAATACTATCCAACTTTTGTTTATACTAGAAATTTGGGAGTCCTGGCCAATCCAGTTTCATTCATCTCACCTACTTACTCCATCAGCAGGAATAGAAACCTTACTGACTTTCACTTCCATATTCATTCATCCTTTATTTAGAAAATAAATTTATTTTTGAGATACTTTCCATCTGACTTCAATGTTAAATAAATGTTAATGAAGGAGGTAATGAAGCAAGACATGTTTGAACTTTGGAGACAGATACAATTTGTGTTGAAATCTTGATTCTACCTTTCACCTTCTGACTATATAACCTTGGGAAGGTCTCTTGGGACCTTCAGACCATGGAAAAGAGCACAGAGAAGTTAATTATGTGTTCTTCAGCATACCTGCCACATAATTATTAAATATTCAATAGTGGAAATTCCTATATCTTCACTTCTCATTCTAGTTTTCATTTCTCTCCTGAAATGTCTTTCATTGCATTTTGAAACCTACATTGACTCTTCTATTGGATTTTGAGGTCCCTGAGGGCCAAGGCTATTGTTAGGACTTTTTTGTTTTGCTTTGTTGATAAAACACTTTCTGCGTTTATGTTTCTAGTTTTGCTCAGTTTTGGTTTGCACGGGAGTCCCATGCAGTCTGCCTTCTGAGTGCAGGAGGGAGGATGAATGGTCTCCCTTTCAGCTTCCTTAGGAGTGAGGATAAGATTAGGAAAAGAGCAAATATTTATGGCAATCTGAAGTTACAGTACATGTTTGAGTCCCAGGCCTTTTGCTCTTACATTGTTTTATTAACCTCTTTGAGCCTTGTTTCTTCATCTGTGAAATGAAGATAAAATTCTTCCACCTTATCCTGCCTATAGGATCATTCCTGGATTTTTGCCTTGAGCAGTTCACAGTCTTAGCTCCCACCTGCCCATGGGAAGGACCACAGGGATCTTGGGCACCATCCTGAAATCTTCTGCAGCAGCATTCCAAGTTCTACCTCCTTCTCTCCATTCCTTCACCTGCTTTCCAACAGATTTCATTCTGTGACCAGTACTTTGTTCTCCTCTCTATGGCAGCAGTTTGAAATTGGTGATTCAATAGGACAGGCTTCTTACTTTGCAATTCTGACTTCACCTTTATACACCATAGTTCACATCTCCCTCACCTTCGTTAATGTCTCTAATGGCAACAATGCAAATTGAACAAATTCAATTAAGGGGGATTGAGATGTCACCTGTTTTTATTCTTTCCATAAATTCAAGCAAGACATGTCAACAATTGTCCTGATGTCATAGTGTTATACTAGAAGTTATTGGGCTCTTTAATTGAATGTTCTCTTAATGTGGGCATTGGTAAGGTACCAATTCGAGTATGCAGACTTGGCACCTGGGTTTGCCACCACCCTGAGCTAGGAGTGTATGTGGGTGGCATAAAGAACATGTTGGGTCCTTCCACCTCTGACTGGGGCTCTCTGTGGCCAGCGTCCAACTCAGCAAGACCAGATGATTCAGGAAACACTGGCTACTTCTGTCCTGCAAGCTCACAGTGGAGGGTCTGGCACTCCCTGAGATCCATGCATGGCTTTTTACACAAACTGAACAAATCATATCCTCTAAATGAAAGAAGTGCAACTCTGTTACATTTCTAAGGAGAAGGACGGTCACTAATCAGAGATCTTGGGATCATCAGCAAATAGGGTGATCCAGGATGAAGAGAGACAGGCATTAAATGATGGTTTCTTCCTCCTCTCCCTTCTCCTCCTTTCCCCTTCACATCCAATCTTATCTTCTCCCTTCCTAACTCTCCCTTTCCAATCTGTTCTTCACTCTCCCTTCTCTTCCTCTCCCCTCCCCTCTTCTCTTTTTATTCTTCTTCTAGCAAGCTTTCAGTGAGTCATGATTCAAGTGGAAAAAGAATCTTAGCTAACTCGCTTATGGAAGAAGCAAATTTTCTCAGATTTTCAGCTCCTTGAAAGCTGAGCAGCTCAGGAGCCTTCACAGCACTGTAGTCTAGGCAGCAGTAGAGGCATTTCTATCTAGTTCTTGGGGATCTCATCCCATAGTGAACTCTTGTTGACAGAGTGAGTAGGACTGTGCCTTTTTTTTTCCATCTGGATCTTGGGTAGTAAGCATGTGCCGTGTGGCGTAGGCTAGATTCTTACATTGCCCAAGTCATTCTCACAAGTAGAAAGAAGTGTAGTTGTACCTCCACTGCACAACCACTCAGACAACTGTCCCCAGTGTCTCCTCTGAGGCCTTCTTTATCACTTCCCAAGACTCATGCATGAACAGATTATCCTCTATCCTATCTCATTATATTTGTATTGCAATTTGCTCATAATTCATTAACACCCACCACACAGTTTCATATTTATTTTATGTGTCCATTCACCAGCTAGATTGCAGAAGTTGTGTAATTCTACCTTATTCATCTTTATAGCCAAAGTATCATTCTAGAGCAGTTTCTAATGTCAGATGCATCAGGGAAACCAATAAATGTAGATAGTACCGTTACGCTAATCTTACATTTTAATTCTGTTAGTGGTGAAATCTTTAGGACTTAGTCCTGTGAATTGCATTAAAAGATTGATCTAAGCACCTCTTTCTTGCGCTGGAAAGGGATATTTTCAAAAATTTTAAATATTAAAACATTTTTAGCTTGGCACATGATCCTTTTGAAACATTTCAATATCTGATGTTCTAAAGTAGAGTGTATTAATAGAAAACTTGAGTTGTAGAAGGCCAACTTATCATGAAAAGATTGTAATTGAAAAGTTAATGGTCTAGAGTATGAAATCCCCAAAAAGGAGGTGACTGGGGGTCTGAACTCTGGATTGGTTGGTTTGTATTTGAAAGGCGTGTGTTACAGCAGTTTGTTTTCGATCTCTAGGAACTGGTTAGTCCTGAGAGAGGCAGTTCCTTCAGGGTCAGGAAGAACCAGATATCAAAGACTCAGAAATCGAAAATAAAAGATAGACTTAGTACAGTGTATGATGCTGAAAGAGATTCACTTTTCTCTAAACATGAATGGGCATGTGGGAAAAACAGCAATCTCTGCAGCTGTCTGGATATAATTGCTGTTACAAGAACTATTGTCATAAAGTGGTTATATAAACTATAACCATAATGTGGTTAGGACATAAAGTAAACTTAAATACTCTGCATACTTTTTATAATTGGAGATTGCCTATATAGACACAGGGGAGACTTGAGGATTATTCCCCAGAGAGCTGAAAATTCTACTCAGCTCAGCTGTAACCAGATGCTCCAATCGCCTGCTAGGTCTTGTATGGATTATCTTGCTTCTACATCTATCTTCCATAGATTCTCTACTTTTACTAATTACTGGAGTAGCAAACATCCTCTGTTGCTTCTGCCTCCCTTGAACCATGATTGTCCTTGTCTCTGGGTACTAATTCCACCATCCGTAGATCCTGTAGGGCACTCCCTGCTGAAGCACACTTATCACCAAACCCCTGTTGGTGTCACTTTAGAGTGGGAAGCAAAGGGCTTTCACTGCTGGATGACAACTTGTTTCTCATCTAGTATCCTAACTTATCTGGTAAGGAAATGGATAACTGCAGTACATAATTATTGTGTATAAGTAATTAACCCCTCCTGCCCTATGTTTAGGTAAAAGAGATGAGGCTTAAAAGTTGCACAACTTTTAAATGTCAAAAGTATCACTTGACTCAAATCTTTCTGAACTTGGCACTTATAAACTTTTCAGTGGACCACATTGTCTAACTTTAAATGCCGGAGATCACCAGAGATTTGTAAAATAGACCAATTTCTTTTTATGGATGCTTTTAAGAGACCTATTTATATTAACACTTCATGTCTTACTCTGGGAACTTATAACTAAGACCTTCTTCAAAGACCTGGTGGATCAGACTTTTCCATTCATATTTGCGAATTAGGGATACCTGGGGGTAATCTCTGTTACCAAATAGATCAATAGGTTTGCCAGTTAGACCTCTTCTTTGCTGGAGAATGCAGACCTGCACTTTTTGTATAGAGTAAGATTTATCAACAAGATTTGTACAGGGTCAAGAGTGGGAGAGCTGTTGGTCCGAGAAATGCCAAATGTTAGAACAAGGAAGAACAAGATCCTCTCTAGAACTCTTAGTTACCCAGAGGCACTTTATTTCATTTCTTTCATATGACTCTTCTCTGTTTGTTGTCTTTTCCACACACCTTACAGGTGGTCATTATTGTATTTAAAATGTAGTTACCACAAGTACACAAGGCTCTTTATCACAATAGTGATTATATTTAGGCAATAGTAGAAATAAAACAAATGTCCATATGACTTTACCATATGACAGAATATTATGCAGCCACTTAAAATGATGAGATAGACCTATGAGCACTAACATAAACAATGCCCAAGATTTTTACCTTTATTATAAGTTTTAGAAAACAGTTAATCTATTCTGTATAATAACATAGAATGTAACAATAATTCCATATTATTATTTCTTTTTTTTTTTTTTTGAGACAGTCTCGCTGTTGCCCAGGCTGGAGGGCAGTGGCATGATCTTTACTCACTGCAACCTCTGCCTCTGGGTTCAAGAGATTCTCCTGCCTTAGCCTCCTGAGTAGCTGGGACTACACGTGCTTGCCACCACGCCTGGCTCATTTTTTTTTATATTATTAATAGAAGCAGTGATAAATGAGCCATAGCTACCTGCAGCAGCATGATTGAATCTTATTAACATAATACTAAGCAAAAAAAAAAAAAATAGACATCTAAAGAACATATGGTATAATTCCATTTACATAAAGTTCAAAAATAGACACAACTAGTTTTTGGTATTAGAAGTCAGTTTAATGGTTACATGGTAGAGAAGGTGGCTAGTAATTAGGAAGTAGTATACAGGCTCTTCCGGGGGTACTGATCATATTCTATTTCTTGGTCTGAGCGTTGGGTACCTATGTGTGTTCACTTTGCAAAATTTCCTCACAGTGTAAATTTATGAATTATGCATTTTTGTATATGTATTACCCTTTAAAGTTTATTGTAAAGGGCAGGAATTTGAATTTTGAAAAAATAAGACTGTGCTGCTTCACAACATGGACAGTAATGAAAGGATATTCTTAGATGAAGTAAGAAATGTAGTTCAGCAAGATCATGGGCAAACCAGATTACAGAGAAATAGAAACCATGAGCATAGGTGAAATTGAAGACATCATTAAGTAAAATAAGCCAGGCAAAGGAAGACAAATACCTTATGATATGTGGAATCTAAAAAAAGCTGATCTCATAGAAACAGAGAACAGAATGATGGTTACCAGAGTCCAGGGTGTTTAGGGGAGCATGGGGTTGGGGAAAAGTTTGTCAGAGAATACATATTTACAGTTGGACAGAAGGAATAAGTTCAATAGACCTATTGTGCAGCAGGGCGGTTACAGCAATGATGATATTTGTATTCCTGAAAAATGCTCATAGAGTAGATATTCAGTCTTCTCCCCACAAAAATCGTAACCGTGTGAGGTAATGCATTTGCTAATCACCTCGATTTAACCATTCCACAATGTATAAATACTTAAAAACACTGTACATAATAAATACACATAATTTCATATGTCAGTTTAAAAATAAGCAAATATGATGGAAAAAAGTAAAAAGACACTATAGGCAAGTAGAGGTTAAACCTAAAGGACAAAGCAGGCAGTGGAGGGGCAGGGATAACAAAATGTCCAAGAAGAGGGGTGACCATGCTATTGTATTTCCACCTGCAGTTTACATATATCCTTAGGATAAATTTGTCAGAAATCAAGGTAAAGTGAATTAAGTTCAATATTATCAGCTCTGATATTTATAAAAGATTCATTTATTATTCCTATGACTATCATTATTAATATAATTCAAGGAGCATCAATATGACTCTATACCTGAAACTATGAGTTTGACTATGATACTGTTTTAGTTCTTCATTTTTCTTATGCACATGAGGACTTGGAAATTGTTTTCAAATAGTTTACATGTTACCTCTCAAACTCAGATTTCACAATGGGTTCTACGATATATTAAAATAATGGTAATAATATAGTAGAAGCCAATTATATTTTATTAACACTGGAAGTGAGCCAGAGACTGTGCTCAGTAAATGCATAGTACAATAGTACAAAGCATCTCATTCAATCTTCCAATGACCCAGTAAAGTAGGTATTATCATCATCACCACATTTCACATCAAAAACTGAGTCATACATAGGTTAAATAAAATTGCCAAAAGTCAGGTAAATAGAGTGAGAGCCTGGGAACAAATCTGTGCTTTCTGACTGTCAACCTGCACTGTTCAACATGGTAGCCACAAACATGTGATAGTCATTAAAAAAATTTAAAAAACTGGAGACAAGTTAAATGTCATAGACTATAATCGAGCAATTTGTGAAGCAGGTAGCCCTCTGAACCAAATTACAGAGTGACTCTGGCCCTGCTGCAAGGTGAAATTTATGGAAACAGGGAATTTATGGGAAAAGGGAAAGTGGCCTACAGAAAAAAGAACTGAGGTACAGTAACAGCTGGTTACAGTCCCTTCACATTCATTTGAACACAGTTTGAACAGCTGACTGACTGTGATTGGCTGAAACTCAGTGATTGAAACTCAGTGATTGATACAGGAGTAGGTTACAGTCTATTTAGGCATATCGTTTGGTACAGGAGTGGGTTACCGTCTATTTAGGATTGGTACAGGAGTAGGTTACAGTCTATTTAGGCATATCATTAGATTAAAATTCACTATGTACAGAGAAACCATTAGGCCAAACTTAGAATCTGTAAGGAGGTAGTTTTAGGCTAAAATTAACACAGTTGAACATTTGAAGTATGGCTAGGCTGAAATGAGCTGTAAGTCTCATGTACTGTAAGTCTCATATAAAAAGCCTCACTGGATTTCAAAGACTTAGTACCAAAACAATGTAAAATATTTCATTAATATTTTGTAGCTCTTCTGGGTTGAAGTGATACTATTTTAGATATGTTGGGTCAAATAAAATTTACGACTAAAGCTAATTTCTCCATTGATTAGTTGATTGACTGCTTCTACCATGCTTACTAGAAAGCTTTTGAAGCTTAAATTACGTATGTGGCTTACCTTATATTTCTGTTGGACCGTGCTGGTCCAGACTGGATGTTCTCCTTCTAGACCAGAGGTTTTCAACTTCAGCTGCCTTAGGTAGATTTGAACATACACAGATCCAGCCTCCTAGTGCTAGAAATTCAGATCTGCTCTGGGCTGGAGTTCAGTTGTTGGTGTATTTGAGAAGTTCCCTAGGTTTTACTAATGTATAGCCAGAGGAGAGAACCCCTACCTAGAGTCCAGAGGCCTGCTCTGTGCTGTCTGATATCCACCTGACTCAGGACAGCTCCTGAAAGGATAGTTAACAACTTAATCCTGAGAAATCAAATAGCCACAGGGTTCTCAGCCTGTACACATATGCAAAGAGCTGACTTTGCTGACGATGTTTTAGCTCTTGCAGGATTACTGCTAATACCTGTGGTAAAGGAGTTAGATTCCTTTAGCTTACACCTCATCTGTCTGAGAAAGATGAAGCTCCATTACACCAATATGGAGAAGGTTGTATGTTACCTTGGGCCTGAATGTTCTGGGAGGCAAGATTAAAAGGACTTTAGTGGGTCAGATATCCTACTCCATTTAAATAGGTCACAACTAGATTCCCTTTAACCACTGGGTCAAATTCTCCCTGTTGTTGAGAAAATGGAATTGTATTGTTTCAAGTCACATGTCTTGCTCCTAGAGTGAGACTTCCCTAATGAACAGTGAATCCTAAGTAATAAAACCTAGGATTGAGGGTAAGGAGTCAGGGACAGCTATTATAGGTTCAGGAAAAATGGAGTTATCAGATCTTTTAAAAGTGAAGTCGGACACCACAGACTGGACTTACCTTAGCATTGAGAACTCACTGGTAGATATAATTTGATGCAGGTTGCTTCTTACTTATAATTTATTTGTGGGAGAAATGGTACTTGGAAAGCCAGTGCATGTCAAACATATTAATGAGAGGACCCTGGGCTTTTCATTTTCTTTTCAAAATATGTCTTATAATATTCACTTATCTGTAGTCAGCCAGAGCTGCAGTGTTTGTGAAAGGAGGGAAGGAGATAAGGGGTTATTACAGGAAAGGTTTATGTGTCGTGGGGGTGCAGGGGAAGAAAAGAAAATGACAGGCTGAGAATAGAGTTGTTTATGAATTTAAACTGTTATTTCCCCTTAGATATCAACTTTAATGGATAATGCACATCTAAAAGCATTTTGCATAGAAATAAGATAGAGTGTCAACATTATTGTAAGTAATTATTATCGTTTTTCAATTTTTTTTTAAAGTATGCTCTTCTGTAGTTGACTGCAAAGAGCAAGAAGATGAATTTCTAAGGCACATGTGACTTTCCACCCCCTCCCCCACCTCAAGAAAGTGCTGCCTCTTTTTATTGCCCCACCAGGCAGAGGACCCATTGGTAAATGTCCTCACCAGAAGCTATTAGGTTCACCAAAGGCTTTTGTAGTAACTCCCTAGCACACAGCCAGCACCAGCCACATACAACTATACAGAAATAAAGATCATATTCTTGTCTTTGAGGGGCTTTTGAGAAACTAATATGAGCATTTTTTGTACAAGACCAAGTAGTTATGGAAAAGGTGCAAAAGGGATGCAGAAGGGAAACGTGAGAAGAATTTTCAAACTTGATAGTATTTCTTCCGAGTTTTTAGGGATCAGTGGGCAGATTAACTTGCTAGGGCTGCTGTCACAAAGCACCACAAACTGGTGGTTCATACAACAGAATTCTTTAGTTTTCCAGTTCTGATCAAGGTATTAGCAGAGTTGGTTCCTTCTGAGGGCTGTGAAGGAATAACTCTTGCATGCCTCTTTCCTACCTTCTGGTAATTGGCTGTCACTCTTTGAAGTTCGTAAGCTTGTAGAAGCGTTGCCCTCATCTCTGACTTCATCTTTACGTAATATTCTCCTTACATGTGTATGTGTCTGTCTCTGTGTCCAGATTTCTCCTTTTACTAAGGACACGGTAGTATTGGATTAGGGTCAATTTTTATGACCTCATCTTAACTTGATTCTCCACAAGGACCCTGTCTTAGTCCGTTTGGACTGCATAACAAGGTACCGTAGGCTGTTATAAACAACAGGCATTTATATTTGTCAGTTCTGGAGGCTGGGAAGACCATGGTCAAGATGCCAGCAAATTGGGTGTCTGGTGAAGGTTCATTCTCTGCTTCATAGATGGTGCATTCTTGTTGTACCCTTACATGGTAGAAGGGGCAGGGAGCTTCCCTGAGCTTATTTTATAAGAGCACTAATCTTATTCATGAGGGTGGAGCCACTTCCCAAAGGCACCACCTTTTAATACGATTCCATTGGGCATTAGGTACTAACATATGAATTTTGGGGGAACACCAATATTCAGACCATAGCTGACTCTATATTCAAATAAGGTCATGTGCATGTAACTACTGGGGTTAGTGCTTCAACATCTTTTGGAAGATAAAATTCAATACATATCAGTGAGAGTTTCAAGTAGAAAAAGGGAAAGTGCTTCTAGCCTGAATAACACAGTGTAAAAGACATGGAGCATTTTAGTACCTCCTGGTCATCTCAGCTTCTCTGCACTTGGATGATGAGACTGGAGGCTCCCCAAGCAGCTTTCTCAGGGTTACTCATAGCAAGGCTCAGGGAGCTGGTTCTGTCTTCCAGATATTCTTATTGTATGCCCCACCTTGCCAGGATGCCACCCTCTCTCAGTGCCCCACCCTGCCAGTGTATGTTTGATCTCACTGATCTCATGGTAAGGATTCCTTTTCCTTCAGGACCTTTTTTTAACTAAATGAAATACTTATTTAAGGCATTTATAAGGCCATTGAACTCTTTGTTTTTTAACTTGTCTGAAAGTTAAAAAAGGCACATCTTGATTTCCAAACACTCTAAATATTTTTCTCCTTTTCATTCTCTTTCCTGATCAAGGTTCATTTGCAATTAATTTTTTATAAGCTCCTAATATTTTAATCTATCACAAGCATTTTTGATTTTTAAAAATAAAATTCAGATCTGCTTTACCTAACAATAATTAATACTGGATTAAATACACTTAAACTTAATCCAGTTAAAATGAAGACAAAAAGTCAGAGTGCAACCATTAGGGAGACACTGACCTACACAGATTATGAGGTTGACTTAATGGATAGAAATAAATACTAGAATTAGGCAGGGAGGAATACTGGAGAGAAAAGTCATTTCATAAATAGTGGGTTCATTATTGAATATTGTTGTATTATGATGACTTTTGCTTCTCTATGTGGACTCTTAACTGCATGGCCTCAGATAATGAATATTTGGATAGAAAGGAGCCTCCAAGGTATTATTTGGTTGACTTTTAGAATGACGATAAGAGTAATCATGCTTCATTTTGATACCTAGCAGCAATACATACGATCCAATTTGCATGTCTTGAGTATGCGGTTTTCCAGGTAAAGCTTTTGCTCTTCTATATGACTTACAGGGGTGTGTGTGTGTGTGTGTGTGTGTGTGTGTGTGTGTGTGTGCTTAAACCTCACACTACTTAAAGATCAGCGTATTTATGGAAATCATAGTTGACCTCAGTGTCTTTTAGGCAATCCTAGAAATGGTGGTACAAAGGAAATGTTCTCAAGAAGCACTAGAATCCTAGGTCCCTATATCTGGAGGGGATACGGAGGTGCCATTTAGAACATTTCCTGTTCCCTCACACATGTAGGGATCACGCTGTAGCAGAGTCACCCACATCTGTCCTCAGTACAGAGATCTCTCAGGGGAAATAGTGTAACAGGACTATAACTGTGATTTTCTTGCGGTAGCATTCTTTTTTCTACGTAGTATAGCTTAACAAGTTTCTATGGAGAGAAGTTGAAAATTTTATACTGTTAAAGTTTCCAAGAGAATTTCCATCAGGCTGTGTTACACATCCAGATCTGAACTATCGCTGCCCAGTTAAGACATCATGCTAGCCAACAAGTATTCTACGGATTCTGTCTCTCTGAAGACAAAGAGCACAATTTATTTTTCTTAAAGGGAGAAGTGAGAGAGAGTATGAAATCAGAGAAGGTAACATTATGGTGAAATTTCAGAACCCAGCATTAGAACAGTGGAGAGAATGTTTTTGGCAGGCAGCCTGGCCTGAGTCTTGCCCTTGCCCTGGGCACACCTCACTCTGGGAGCAGCATGCGTGGTTGTGGCATGCTTCTGTTTCACCACCAGCTGTAAGTGCTGTCATCCTCTCTTATCCATTGTCTTTACCAAGACAATGGGGTAAATACCACATACTTCATCGTTGTTTATCTGTGAGGGAGAGTGTGAAACAGAGCCCATTCCCCAAAAAGATCTGCTTGTATTACATCCTTCAAAATTTCTGGGCAGGAAATTCAAAACCACTAGTTGAAAAATACAGTTACCAAGATGAAAGTACAGGTAACCAGGAGTTAAAAAAAAAAAGACGTAAAAATAAATTCTTTAAATATCAGTTTTGAGACACAGACTTCTCTAGAGTTAGCAAGTCACTGACTGCCTGTGGCTAAGGCTAGTTTTGCATAAGGGAGTAGCATATTAGAGTATTTTAAAGGTTCTTTTTGACTTAAATGCTGCTTCAGGAGGAAAAAAAAAAGGAAAGAAACAACTAGCATTTTTGTGCATCAGTTATACTCCATGTATTATTCTATGCACTTTGTGCTAATCTATTTAATCTCTAAGCATCAGGTATGCAATATTTTTCTATTTTATTGGTAAGGACAATGAATAAGAGGATAAGAATAGTTGCAGCTGATGGTAAAAGTCAGGCATGCACAACCACTGGCCACACTGCTCTCTGAGTGGTATGGGGGAAGGGGAGGACTCAGCCAGGCCACCCCTGGTAGCATGACTCAGTCCTAGTTCAAAGGCCTCAGAACCAGGGAAGCCAATGATGTGATTCTCAGTCTGAGGCCAAAGGCTTGAGAACTCCAGGGCCACTGATTTAAGTCATAGAGTCCAAAGGCCAGGGAACCTGGAGTTTTTGTCCAAGGACAGGAAAGGAGGAGTATATCTCAGTTCAACAAATAGAGCAACATATTCACATTTTCTCTCATTTTATTCTCTTCAATATACCAGAAGATGGGATGGTCCCCGCCCATATTGAAGTCAGATTTTCCCCAACTAGTCCACTTAGATGCACATGCTAATGTCCTCTTAAAACACCCACACGTGTTGAATAATGAGAATACATGGACACAGGGAGGGGAACATCACACACTGGGGTCTGCGGACGGCTAGGGGAGGGATAACAGGAGGTGGAGAGAATGAGGAGGGATAACATTAGGAGAAATACCTAATGTAGATGACAGGGAGGATGGAGACAGCAAACCACTATGGCATGTGTATACCTATGTAACAATCCTGCAAGGCCTGCACATGTACCCCATAACTTAGAGTAAAATAAAATAAATAAATAAATAAAATAATAAAAGAAAACGCCTACACAGACATGCTAAAAAATAATGCTTTATTAGGTTTCTAGGTATTCCATATTCCAGTCAAGTTGACACCTAAAATTAGCCATTGCACAGGGGCACCAAATGCTAAACTACGGAAGGAAGACAAACTAGAATTTATTGAATTACTATGTGCTATATGCTTAAGAAACCTTATTTGATATCATTCTCTTTGTAAACATAAGTGATATTATTGCCTTTACTTAGGTGAGGAAATTGAAGTTTATAAAGGTAAAGTAACTTACTTGCAGTCACTCATTTTACAAGTGACCAAAAGTAAAGTCAAATCCAAAATTACCAGACTCTCAGCCCCTTGCTTTATGCTGGTTCTTGCATAATTCCCTATAAATCAAATGCATTGATAATACACCATCGTTGTAACTACACCCAGGCCTATAAATTAACTTGTAGTCTTTGCGGTTTTAATCTCACTCTTGATTTAAACTCAGTTTTTTTTTTTTTTTTTTTTTTTTTTGCATTTCTCCAGGCTACATTCAACTAGCGTCAAGTAAAAAAATTAAAAAATAAAAACATACTGCACACATGTTATGTGGAAATCATTCATTTTTGTGTGTGCAGTCTTATTTTTTTGTTTGTTTTAGTGGGTATGATTCTCCATAATTTTCATAATTCTTTGTATTTGCAGAAGCAGGGTAGATAGATTATCTTATACAAGTCATGCTTATTCTATTTCAGTCATGAACTGACAATTAAGTAAAATGGAATTCTTTAGAGTTGGCACAACTATTTATTTGTTTCCAAGTTCAATTGTAAAATGTATTGTGCTTGCAAATGTGGGGGTGGAAAGGATGACATTTTTTAAGATAAAAATATGCCTAATCAGGTCTTAATGACACATTTTTTTATCCCTTTAATTTGAATCTTTCCAACTTAAAATGTCAACCCAAGCCTGCTGGGGCACATGATTGCCCCTCTCGACTTATTAAGAAATGTAGATAATGTGATTTTTTTAATCACATATTTTTCTGTTTTCTATTATGCTAGCCAGAATAAATGCATTAAAAACAAAAATAAAGCCTAAGAAGACAGAAAATGTTCTAAAACATTGGTTCCAAAATACTTCCACAGGAAAAAGTTCTAGAAAACATGCAATCATATCTTAGGAGAGGATATAGTTCGTGGTCTCACAAAATGGAAGAAATGAAGGAAAACAGGTCCTAGAATGTGGACCCTGTACATGCAGATTTTGATCCAGATTTGTTTCATCAGGCTTCCATTTGGTTATTAATGATAAAGTACTACAAGCATCTTTACTTATAGAGAAACAACACTAGTCATGGACTAATTTCAGCTGGCCCTGGAAGCTTCTGCAGCATTTTGGGAGCACCCCAGAAAGTCATGGTATGAAGAATTTTGTGTCTATGAGCCACCCCTCAGCCTATTTTTCTGACTGTGAATTGGCATCAGCACCAAATGAAGCTAGTCTAGAATATAAAACTAGGCAGCATATCAGTGTCAGCATAGAGTATGTTGGTTGGAACAGCAGATAAATCCAACACAGAGATAAGCAAGCAGAATACCTACGTATCAGCTGATCCTGCTGCTCATGCTCTGAGGCCAGAGGACAAGTGCTTTCACCATTTCCTGATGGAACTTTGTGCTGTGAAAAGGACTTTGTGCATGCAGCATCATAGTGAGGAGGCCAAGGTTGGAGGAAAATGCCCGTGTTTTAACCTATAACAGAATATCACAAAATAGGTAATTTATTTTTAAAAAAGAAATTTGGTTCATGGTTTTAGAGGCTGGGTAGTCCAAGAGCATAGCACCAGCATCTGGTGAGGGCAGTTCTATGGCAGAAGGGGGAAGGCAAGTGAGCTCAGGAGACAGAGAGAAGAAATGGAGCTGAATTCATCCTCTTATCAGGAGGAGCTCATTCTTGTGATAACTAACCCACTCCTGTGATAACTAGCCTACTCTCATGATAACAGCATCAATCCTTTCATGAGAGTGGAGTCCTCATGGCCTGATCACCTCATAAAGGCCCCACTTAATACTGTCACATTGACTATTAAATTTCCAACACAGGAACTTTGAGGAACATATTCAAACCATAGCAGCTCCAACTGGAGAAGCTGGGTATCGAGTTAGGGAGTGGGTGGGGTCAGGAGCAGATGGTCAACTCAGGAAAGGAGATGTGTTTAAGCCTAGGAGGACATGATATGAACACTGGCAGATTCTAAGCCTTAAGAACACCCTGGGATGAGAATTGATGTAATAGGAACAATTCTGTAAAGATAGAAATATCCATTTGTTCATTCAACTAACAAGTCTGAGGTGTCAATGATGTGAGAAGTGCTGCACTAGATGCTGAGGAGACAGTGATGAGCCACATGAATAAATTAATGAAGAATGTGGTCCCCTGGACCAGTGGAGCTTATAGTGCAAGGGTTTTTGATAGTGCAAGGCTTTTTGAACTAGTGACATTTAATTTGAGATTTTAAAAAAAGTGGAGTGAACATTTAAGACAAGCAGAAGAATAAAGCAAATAGCATGTTTCAAGACTCTAAGGAGTGAAATCGTAGACATAACAGAAAAAAAGGAGAGTGGTTGATATGGGTGAGCAGTGTCATATCAGGCAAGTCTTCAAGACCGTACTATGAGTTTTAGGTATTATAAGTCAAATAGGAACTCAGTAACACATTAAAAATAGAATACACACACACATTCACATGCATTCATATACATACAAATATATGATTTAACTTATGTATTAAAAAGTTTATATTGCCTTCTACATAGAGAGTGGTTTATGGGAGTATAATAATAAAAAAAGGCTAAAAGATAAAAAGCTATGTATTATTTTATATACTTTCACATTCTACATATTCTTTGTGTATTCTCTGTATTCTTTGTACCCTGGGATTAATATTTTTACAGCTATAATTGACATAAGATAAACCACTTGTTCATAATGTATAATTAGATACACTTTTGACATAAGTATTCACCGGTGAAACCACCACTGTAATTGAGGCAATTAACATGTCTATAAGTCCCAAAAGTTTCCTCACATCAATTTGTAATCTCTCCTACCAGTCCCTGCTCCTGACCCCAGGTATCTACCTATGTTTTATGTTATTATAGTTTCCATTGTCTAGTATTTTGAATAAGTGGAATTATACAACATTTGCCCTATTTGTTGTCTGATTTATTGCACTCAGCATATTGATTTTGATATTCTTTCATATTATAGTTTATATCAATAGTTCATTTATTTTTACTGCTGAGGATTATTTCATTATATAGAAATACACTATTTTGATTATCCATTTACCTGTTGATGGATCCTTGGGTTATTTCCAGTTTTGGGGCTATTAAAAATAAAGTTTCTATGAACATTTGGGTACATAATGAAATTAAACTTTCAAAAGTAGTGGGTAATGGAATGGCTAGATCATAAGGTAGGTGTATTTTTAACTTTCTGTGAAGCTATTACTGGAGGTGGTGATATAGTTTTACCTTTCCATCAGAAGTACATGAAGGTTCTGGTTGCTCACATCCTTTTCACATGTGGTATGGTGAATCTTTCATTTCACCTATTCTAGTGAGGGTGCCATATATCTCATTATAATTTAATTTGTAATTTCATAATAATGAACAACATTGGATATCTTTTTAGGTACTTATTTGTCATCCAGATATCTCTGGGGAAGTTTCTATTCAACTATATTTTGCTCATATTTATATTGGTTTGCTTATCTTAGTATTGAAAAGTCATTCTTATAAATTAAAGATATTGTGGAATATATATATTTCAAATTTTTTTCAGACTATATCTTGCCTTTTGAATTTCATAATGGTGTCTTTGAAGAACAAATGTTTATGAATTCCATTTTATTGATTTTGAAATATTTCATAGTTTGTAGCTTTTGCATTTTAATTAAGCAATCTTTGCCAAATCCATGTCACTAAGACTTTTTCCTATGTTTTCTTCTAATTTTGTAGTTTAAAATTTACATTTACATCTATCATCCTTTTTGAGTAGATATATGTATAGAGTATGAGGTTAGGATCCAGGATCATTTTTGTGGATATGGCTATATATACTATTGATACAATGTCATTTTTAAAAATTATTCTTTCACCATTGAATTATGTTGGCATCTTTGTCAAAACCAGTTGGCCACATAAGGTTAGAATATTATATTTCTGGACTCTTTTATCGGTTTCAATTATTTATTTGTTTATAATTAGGCCAACACCATATTGCCTCGATTACTATAGCTTTATAGAAAATCTTAGAATAGTGTGTTTCCACAACTTTGTTCTCTTGGCTACTCTAGATCTGTTGTATTTCCTCCATCAAACATTTAGAATTGGCTTGTCAATTTCTATGACAACAACAACAATAAAAATGCTTCCTGAGATTTTAATAGCATTGCAATCAATCTGTCTATCTTCTTGGGGAGAATTGACATCTTAATAATATCAAGGCTTCTAATCCATAAACATGATTTATCTATTTATTTAGGTCTTATTTTAAACTTTTCAATGTGCAAGACTTGTGTACCTTTTGTTAAATTTATCTCTATTTTATATACTTCGATGCTATTGTAAATGACATTTTTCTTTCAATTTTTCTTTGTTGCTATAAAATAGATGTACATTTGTTTTTGTATCTCTCTTTTATAACCTTATATCCTGAAATTTTCCTAAGCTTACTTGATAGGTATGTTAGCTCTTTCGTAGACTCCATCAGCTTTTCTACATAAATTGTCATGTTGTTTGCAAAGACTTTTCTTCTACTTTCCCCAGCTGAATGACTTTTATTTCTATTTTTTCTTGTGTCATTAACTAAACGTCCAGTACAATGTTGACCAGAAGGTATGAGAGTGGATATTCTTGCTTTATTCCTGATCTTAGGGAAAAAACATTCAGTCTATATATATATATATATATATATATATATATATATATATATAATAGCTACTCTTTATTAGGTTGAGGAAGTACCTTTTATTTCTAGGTTTTGAGAGTATTAATCAAGAATGAATATTAAGTTTTTCTATGTTTTTGCCTCTGATCTAGTTAGATTATTGGCTTAAATGTTAAAATGGTGAACCACATTGCTCAATTTAAAAATATTAAAGCAAACTTGCATTTTCATGTATCAGCCTTACTTAGTCATGATACACTATGCCTTTTATATATTGTTATATTTTATTTTCTAAAATTTATTAAGATTTTTTTGCATCTATGACAACGAGGGCTATTTATCTATAATTTTTTGTTAGGTCTTTGTCTTTTTTGATATCATAATACTGGCATCATAAAGTGAATTTGAATCTATTATTTTTGTTTAATTTTCAGTCATGAGAAGGCCCTGAGATGCTAGGAAACAATGAACACCAAAGGAATTATTATTTAATTAAAAAAAAGCACTTGCTCTCATTGAATAATGTTCTAATTTTAGTATGCATGAGAAATACCTGAAAATTTTACTTAAATAAAGATCCTGGCCTGGTTGGTGGCTCACGCCTATAATCCCAGCAGTTTGAGACGCCAAGGTGGGCAGATCATCTGAGGTCAGGAGTTCAAGACCAGTCTGGACCACATAGTGAAACCATATCTCTACTAAAAATACAAAAATTAGCCTGGCGTGGCAGTACAAACACACTTATAGTCCTAGATACTTGGGAGGCTGAGGCAGGAGGATCACTTGAATCCGGGAGGCAGAGGTTGCAGTAAGTGAGATCATGCCACAGCACTCCAGCCTGGGCAACAGAGCGAGACTTTGTCCCAAAAAAAGAAAAAAAAATCCTGATTTATAAAGTCCAAGAAGGATACCAGAATTGGCATTAATAAAGAAAAAACATATCTCCCCAGGTGATTTTTATGTAGATGATTCATATTCTGAGAACTCTTAATCTGCTCAATAGTTCTCAAAATATGTTTCCCAGACCAGTAGCATCAGAATCACCTGGGAACTTTTAAGAAATGCAGCTATTCTGTACCCACTCCAGATCTACTACATCAGTAACTCTGGGTGAAAAAGTAGGTGCAGTCTGTTTTTAATAGGCTGCAAGGTGACTCCAATGCATTGCAATTTGAGAACTATTGTTCTATGTTAATGAGAGAGAGAAAGAATGGATACAGATGCAGTTAACTTGGTATCGTTTTAGAATACGTATGTGTTAGAAAGTGGGAAATTTCTTCTAAACTGGCTTTTTCTTCCTTATTACATGTATGGAAGGCCTGAGAGTGAGAGAGAGGAAGATGTGTCAGAGGTGTGAATAGTGTGGAGACGATATGCATGATCATTAGGAAAACAGGAAGTCAGGCTGATGAGATTGTTAGTGACTATTAGAAGACTCCTTAAGCTCTGTGACTGCTGTTGTTTATTGGTGTCCATTTGCCCATTGGTACAGTTTTCTTCCCCAATTCTGAGCTGCCCATGGTGGAGGTATGGAGAAGGCAGTTTCTTGGATTTGTGTGTATTTTTTTTTTTTTTTTGGCCAAATAGGTAGAAGGGAAGACAAAAAGGATAAAGTAAATGAGAATATTTGCAAGAGAGTAAATCACTGTAGTCATGGGCCATGGTCACTGTCCTATATAAATAGAAAGATGTAGACAAGAGGAGGATAATTAACAGAGAAACTGCTGGGTCCTGTGGATACAAAGTCTTGATGAAATGGAGGAGTTGTTTAGGTAGATACAGGAAAGGACCAAGGAGTATAAATGGTAGTGGCTGAAGAGTGAAATGTTTGTTTCTGAATTATTGTCATTTTTGTGATGACAAGCTACAAGATATGACCTTGGTAACAGAGGCTGAGTTCTACTGTGCCAAATCATTGGTATTGAGAAAGGCAGAGACTGGGTGAATAAAATACTTACATGCGTATTGATTTTTTCTTCATGACTGATGTCAATCATAGTGATAGTAGGATGAATGGGAGACTGACAGCCAAGGACTAAATCAAAATCAGAAAACACTGGGGCATCCACACCACAGAAGCTAAATTGGAAGGCATCACTGGAACAGGAAAGCTTAGAAGCACATGAGTTTGTTTCTCTAGCTGAATAATTTGGGCCCTCCCACAATTTCACAAGCTTATGTCCCCAGTAAATCCTAAAGTCATAGAATATCTTTTGATAATAAAATTTTTAATTGCAATATCTGAGTATGAGTTCTCATGTAGCAATGCAGATACAAAAAATAGCAACCAGTTATCCTATAGAACTTTGCAAAGAAATTGAATCATAATAATTTCCTCATTTTTTCCCTATTATGACAGATACAAAAAAGTTGGCTTTGAAAGATTCCTACCAGCTAGGAAGTACATGGATGAAGATTGTTGTTGATGTGCCCTGCTAGCATGCATTCTAACTTTGTTTTTCAAATTCACAGAGAGTGAAGAAGTTTATCAAAGGCAGGTGCTGTCCATTTCATGTATCGTCTTTGGAATTGTCATCGTGGGCATGTTCTGTGCAGCATTCTACTTCAAAAGCAAGTAAGACCATTTCTCTCAAGTGTTTAAAGGTTACTTTTAGAGAGAGCACTTTGTGTTACTTTAAGTGTTCAGTCTGTGCTCCACACAGAGGGAACCTATGCAAATGGGTCTAGCAACAGTCTGCAAGTGACTTAGGACCTTTTTGTAAATTGTGGTAAGTGTGTACAGGCATGTGCATGCAGGTATGTGATGTGTGTGTGCATACATGTGTACACAGTTTATCTTTGATGCACATAATGATCACTCCTTTCAATGATCATGAACATTCTATGTTCTTTGCACTGATTAACCACTTGCCAGTATTAAAGGCTTGGTGTCTGCCTGTCACTAAGGGATAACTCTTCTGAACAGAGGGGCCACTGCTATGAACCTACACATTATCAACCATTATATATTAATTTATGAAAAACAAATTCAGTTTTTCATAAAGATTTTAGGCAAACATGTAATATAAATACTAAAAAATATACTTTAGTTTACCAGTTGGTATGCATATACTGAATGGGCCCTAAAGTTCCCTGCCAAGAAACTAGACCTTCTTTACATGAAGGTGTTTATGTTTGACTAGAAAGTAGATATGGGCTGGGCGTGTTGGCTCAGCCTGTAATCCCAGCACGTTGGGAGGCCAAGGCAAGTGGATCACCTGAGGTCAGGAGTTCAAGACCAGGCTGACCGATAAGATGAAACCCCATCTCTACTAAAAATACAAAAATAAGTCAGGTATGGTGGCCTGCAACTGTAATCCCAGCTACTTGGGAGGCTGAGACAGGAAAATTGCTTAAACCTGGGTGGCAGAATTTGCAGTGAGCTGAGATCACGCCATTGCACTCCTGGGGGACAGAGTAAGGCTCCATCACCAAAAAGAAAAAGAAAGAAAGTAGATATAAACATATATATGTGTGTATATATATATATATACACACACACACATATACATATATATACATATATATGTGTGTGTGTGTGTATATACATATATATGTGTGTATATATATATATACACACACACACACATATATATGTATATATATGTATGTGTGTGTGTGTGTGTATATATATATATATCTGTGTGTGTGTTTCCAAATGAACTTTGGTAGAGGAATTTTATTTATTAAAATGATATCATCTGCATTTAAAATAAGAAATAAGAAATGCAGTTGAAAACATTAGCGCCTTGGTTTCTTGTGCCTCAAGAATTTGACACAGGTTTTCTTCCCACAGCTTGTCTGAAATTCAAGCCAATGTATAATTGCTTTTCAGTGGACCTATAATTTTTTACCCATTTGCTCTTCTAATATGGGATTTCCATGTATCATTTGTGATACCTGTCTGCATGTTATTTTCAAAGAGAACTGTGATTCAGATTTTGAAAAATAACAGAAACTCAAGCATCAATTCAGAATTAGTAACTATTATTTTTCTAATAACTATTTCAGAATGTTTTTAGATATTCAGAACTGTTGCAAAAATAGTACAGAGAGTTTCCATATACCTTAGACCCAAGTTCCTCTATTATTAATGCCTTACATCAACATGGTATGTTTGTCACAATTAATGGAACAATATTGATATAGTATTACTAACTAAATACTGCATTTTCAGATTTCCTTAGTATTTTACCTAATGCCCTTTTGTTAATGCCAGGGTCCCATCCTTACCATGTGATTTAGCTGTTACATCTCCTAGGCAACTCTTGGCTGTGACAGTTATAACTATCAATTTCTGAGCACTTGCCCTGTGCCAGGTACACTGGGATTTTTATGTATTAGCTCCCAATCCCTATAGCAGTCAAAATTGTGCATTATTACTACATTTTTCAAAAAACACCTGAATTTATTTTAAAATATTTGTTTTTCAAAGTCATAAAGAAGAAAATTGCAGATAGGCTCTTTGAATGCTCTAAACTTCTATACCATATTGGTTCACGTAGTCCTTCTGCTAGATGGTAGAGCTGCTCAGAGTGAGTTACGAGTTACCCACTTTTGTGCAGCCCATAGCACTCTGTATTCTCTAAGGATGCCATCTGGCATAAGGGTCGGGGCTGTACATTAGTGAGCCACGTTTGGATTCAAATCTTCTCGCTGTCATTTACTTGTTATATGTGATTATGCAAATTATATCATGTCTCTTAGCCGTGGTTCCCTTTGTGATAAAATATGAACAAATGTAATATCTACCTTACAGAATTTTGTTAAGGATTAAATGCAATCATGGCCCAATGCAGTGACTTATGCCTGTAATCCCAGCAGTTTGAGAGGCTGAGGCAGGAAGATCACTTGAGGTCAGGAGTTTGAAGTCAGCCTGGCCAACATGGTGAAATTCCGTCTCTACTAAAAATACAAAAATTAGCCAGGCATGATGGTAGATGCCTGTAATCCCAGCTACTCGGGAGGCTGAGGCATGAGAATGGCTTGAAACTGGGTGATGGAGGTTGCAGTGAGGAGAGATCGTGTCACTGCACTCCAACCTGAGTGACAGAGTGAGACTCGGTCTCAGAAAAAAAAAAAAGCAATCATGATGTAAGGAGCATAGCATAGTGTTTAAAAGAGTAAATACCCAGTGAAGACTTATTGTTAACACCCATGGTTTTCCACACTAGGGCTTGGAGGCTGGGTAGTTACATAGTTAAGAGCCTCCCGTGGAGCAGGAGAGGAGTAATCACACCCAGCAGAGTGGTAGTTAGAAGTGTCTTTCTGCTAGAGCTTTGTACAGGAAAGAAATTCTGTACTTAACAATAACCAAATTATAATGAAGAAGCAGATAATCACTTATTTTTACAGTATAATGTGTAGTTGTACAACATTTAAATGAAAGACAGATTATGGTAATTATAAGAGTGAAAAGCTGTATTACCAGGGGACTTCCATCTTTGGGGCTGTCAGTGTCTCACTCTGGGCAGCAGGTGGGCTTTGAGATCAACATCTCCTCCTGGGGCTTAATTAGGGGTCAAAGTGCTTAATGAAAACAGTGTTCAACATCAGATTCATTAGGGTAGTCTCAGAAAACGGAACCGAAGCTGGAGCACCAAGCAGGACGTTGTTGTCTTTCTGTATACCAGCCTAGAACACATTTTTCTTTAAAAAATGAATTAATTAATAACTAAAGGTAAAAATAATAGAATAATGATAAAAATGGAAGTATTCTCCAGCTAGAATTGGATGAGCTATATGTTCCTCATTAGAGACTTAGGGTGCATTTCCTTCTTCTAGTACAATTTCAGGCTTGATCTCCCTTTACTTTTCTTTGCTTGAGAGAAATGCCACAACCTCACCAAGCACCTAATTTATATTGCTAAAAGCAATATCGATTTTCATAACACCCTGGAACAAGTTTTTGTGTGTGTGTGTGTGTTTGTGGATTTCTAATTCCTTTCCCAAAACCTTGGGGAGAACAGAATATCCGGACTCTACCTTGACCTCCCTTTACTTTCACTCATAAAGTAAAGTAGATTATATGTATATACTTGTTTTACTTTGGTTTAGAAGCCCAAAGTCTTCCAGGATTCTAGATGCTCTCTATCATTGATATCCAAATAAATTCACTTGAACCTTCATTCGATATACTGGGATGTACAGTTTCTGCCCAGAGAGAATTAAGGCTTACCCCAAAGCCCACTTGATCATTTATTTTCTACTTCCCATAATCACTCAGATCTTGCCATGATTCTTTTTCCATTACCTTGTCACCTTTGGCATGGCATGACTTCATCAGAAGGAATATTACAGCAAATTATATGTCTGAGGAAAGTTGGAAGGTAGGAAACATGATGAGGAATAAGTAAGAAACCCCTTGAATTTAGAGGATTTTTTGATGGAGTTAACTGAACCCCTAGCAACTCTAAAAGAAAACAGTAAAAGAAATTCTTTTCTCTTCACTCCCAATACGCTAATATATTCCCATACATAGTTAATAGAACTATTAATTAAGCCTTTCAAGTCTGGCCAATGTAGCTCATGCAACACCTATAAAGTATTCAAGGTTTTCTCTTTACTTTCAACTTATATAGTTAAGAATGATGGGGATGAGTATTAGAGTTCTTAGTAGAATTTGGAAATACAAGACATGATTCGACACTAAAACTACAATTGAAATAGAGGAGATGTTTCAGGAGGCAGAATCTGAAACAGGTAATTATCACGAATGGAAAAAAAGAGGAGGATAAAGAAGAACTGGTGTTATCAGTAAAATACAGACATTTTAACAACCTGACCCTTGACTATAGGTCACCTACCCCCTAACGTAAGAGATTTTAGATCCCAAGAAAAGCCTCTTAATGGCAGGTAGTGGACATTCTCATGCATTGCTATGATCTTCTTCAGATGTGGAGGATTTAGTTCCCAAGTTTGCCAGCAAACACCAGTGAAGAGCCACCTTTCTCAATCTCATGTCCCATTCTGGGATTGTTTACCTCCAATGACACATCAGTATGAGGCTCTGAAGACCTAGACCTTTCCCCTAACTTCAGGTGCAAGACCATGCCAGCTTCAAAGCTCCCTGTGGGATTTGCTAAGGATTTTGCTGAGTCTGCATCACATTCCAACTTCTCCCCAGCCCAGTTCTGCTTCCATTTCTTCCCTTTGCTTCCACAGGTGTTGATACCAAGAGCTCTCCCTAACAAAAGTCCTCTATGCTGTCTTTATCTCAGTGTCTGCCTTCCCAGGAGCCCAATCTGAAACATGACAAATAATACCTAACAATGGATTCATGATGCCTACTGTCCACAACTTACCTCTCATTTCTTTCTAATGCATTGGACCAGAGAAACTTAAAACTCAATGAACTGTAAAGTTTCCACACTGACACTGTAGGGCTAGGAGTGTTCCCATATGCAATGCCTGCATCTTGTCTTCTCCAGAAATGCCTCTTATGAGAGAGCTAATATTACAATCAGCTGTTAGTTGTTTCCTCTATTGCCATTTGCTAGAGGAAGGAGGAAAGAGCAAAATGTGTGTGCTTGTGAGACAACAGAGACCGTAGCTAGGCAGAGGCAGGTTCAGAATGAAAGAACCACTTATCTTGGAATATTACTGAGTCAGGACTTGAGTGAAAAAAGACTAAAGGAAGGCAAATTATAAAAGGATTTAGAAAACGCAGTCTGATATTGTATAAAGAAAATTCCTTTACAAGTTTATACTTTCAAGATTCTGAATTGGATGACTGAAAAAGTCATTAAGTGTTTCTATTTAAATCCCATGAGAGTAATGGAGTCCCTACTCTACGACATGCACTCTTACTTTTTCAGGATGATTCACCCAACTAGAACCTCCTGATATCCTCTTTTTTTGTGAATGAATCCCTAATAAAATGTTGTGGCTGTAATGTGCTCTTTAAAATGCTGGTATGATAGATTTATTTTTAACAATAGGCTACAGACTAGCTGTTAGGAAGTAAATAGATTATTACAACAAGATTAAAGCAACTAAGAGTGTTAGAGATAAAAGTCTCCCAAATAATCGGATAGATAAAAGAATTATCTTAAAAAAACAGAGCTATATCACACTGATATTGTAAAATTCAAAATGGGTAATGAAGCTCAAAGCCTCCAAAGCTTGCAGCAAGTGCTGGTGAATTGCTTGGGAAGATGCAATTAGTGTGATCTTTTATCTTTGAGTCAATGCTCTGATTCTTCTGTAGCTTCTGCCCGCAAGACTGAGCTCGCTTGATGATACAGGGAAAGAGATGAACACTTTGTGTGTGCTTCCACATGCAGCCACCACAGTGTCCATGGAAGATAGCTCTTATGAACTTCATTTACAGAGGAGGAAACGGAGGCTCAACAAGTTTAGGAAATTATTAGGGTAGCAAAACTAGTGGGTAGCAGAGTGGGATTCAAATCCCAGTCCCTGTGATATAAGAAGCCATACTCTGTAGGGTGCTTCCTGCCTGGAGAAGCTCACTGCCAAGACTGGCCATGTACTCCATCGATCACTCTATCTTTGTCAGAGACCCTAAAGAAAAGGCAAAATTAAGAGGCATGATTCTACTGGGAAAGTTGTCAGAATCAAAATGGAATCATTTGTGTTAAAAGCCCTGACAAACAGAACCAGAGAAAGCCATGAAGGGAGGGGTCCCATGTGCAAACTGCTGATTACAAGAACTATCACAAAAGACTCTCCGCAAAAACCACAGCTTTGCATGAAGACTACTGCCGCCTTACACACACATGAAAATACTTCTGTGAGAACATCTGCCCAGCAACCGCTTGTCCACCCCTGGACTGGAACCGTCCTTCTTACCGATCCTTGTAGCCAAGGATAATGATCCCAAATCAGTTGCGGACATCGTGTTTCCTGTCTTCCTAGTAATAAAACATATTTTACTATATTGTGTGTATTCCCATTGCAATACTTATTTCCAATTAAATATTTTCTTTTAGAGAGTCTCCCTTTATGTTTTTAGGTCAACACAGCAAAGAGGTCTGTGTGTGTGTGTGTGTGTGTGTGTGTGTGTGTGTGCGCGTGTGTGTGTGTGTGTTTAATGGGTACCGTGTCTTATGCTGATAGATGATTTATGTGAAGCATCTAGGAGACAGCTACTGATAAGGTGTTGGTTTGTCCCGTCCTTCTTGTATAGGCACTGAGTGATCCAGATAACAGTCACTCCACATGCGCACGCAGGAGCACTTTACTTGAAATCCAGAACCCTATAGCAGTTTCAGCATTTTCACTTAGAAGCAGTGGGACCATGAGCACATGGCTTGGCAGTTCTGAGTGGTGGTGGAAGAGTATAAAGTATGGAGGCAGGTTGGCTGGGCTGAAATCCAATCTCTGCCACTCACTGACTAGGTGACTAGAAACAAATGGCTTAACTTCTCTATGCTTCAGTTCTCATCTACTAAATGGGTATAGCATTATGGCCTCATCACACAGAATTATCATGAAGAATACGTGAATTGATACATGTAAAGCACTTAAAACATGTGTGGCACATTACTGTATAATTACTAGCTTTTTAAGAGTTAACTATTTTTAATATTTGGGCTCTTGGTAACAATAAATTAGCTATTTCTAAGTTGTAAAAGACAGAAAATATACACATTATAGTATATAGTCAAGTTGTGCAATTAAGCTAAACATATTTGAATTGTGCAAATATAAATGTAACCCTACAAATATGTCATGTGTAGCTGCTAAGCCCGAGTCACTTTCACATAGCATTTCCAGTTCTTTGCAGCTAAAACTCAGGGTTAGAGACTTCTTGCATCTATGGGGGCCAGGGCAATGCACTAAGTTTTTGTCTGCTTTTGGGGTGCCATTGAGTGTGAATTCCTAGATAATATGGATGATATCAGGCTATCACTAAACTGGAAGTATTTTTTGGTGGGGTTGGAAGTGAGAGAAGGGTTCTCTTTGTTAACTGAGTTTATTTAACTTTAGCAAATAACAAATATAGACATTGGGAACGAATGAAATCCAGAAAGTAGGAGGTGAATAAATTCATGCAAATCTTTGTACACTTGTTTATTTATGCCTACAGGAAACAAGCTAAACAAATCCAAGAGCAGCTGAAAGTGCCACAGAATGGTAAAAGCTACAGTCTCAAAGCATCCAGCACAATGGCGAAGTCAGAGAACTTGGTGAAGAGTCATGTCCAGCTGCAAAATGTAAGTGACATGTCTACACACCTCCTTCTGCAGCCTACCTCAGTGCTTCCAGTCCAGAAGTATTGGGAGCCTGATATCAGACTCGTATATATTTTTCAGAGCTTTATAGAGTTTTACTTAAACGGTCTTACAGTTCTGGGGTGAGGGATATTCACACATGCATGTACGTATGCATCAGATAAAAGGCAAGTTAAACTTCAGCTCTTAATTACAATCTATAATGTAAACGAATCTCTGGTAACAATAAGAAGTTCAGTTTTTTGTCCCATGTAGACTTGTTGAATTCTTAGTTTGTGCCAGAAGTTGTATGTGACACCAAGGATACAATGTCCCTTGCCATAAGAGAAGTTCTGTGTAGGAAGAATCACAGAAACCCTCAGAACCAGCTGAAGTGACTTCTGAAGTAGTTGTTGTTGCAGCAGAGGTTAGACAAGAAGAGGCCGATGGGAGGTGGATGGCAGTAGACGTGGGTGCTGCCTCACAACAGAGTCAGGCTCAGGCTGGGCTTCAAAGGACATGAAAAGTTCTATAAGGAGTCAAAGGGCTAAGAGCTAGACACTAGAACGAAGAATAAAGCCATGGAATCCCAATAATGCATGTTATGTTCAGAGATCTCCAAGTTATGGGGTATGAGAAGTGAAGGTGGGAAGTGAAATGTGGAGTTTCATTATCAATCCTTCTAATTCCAGGCCTTACAAAGATATCAGAACTTGAAGTGAAATGCAAACTCTTTGCCTCTTATACTTTTTGTAAGGCAGTTTTAATCATTACTGAGCTATATTGCAGAACACTACATTAAAGACAAGAGAATACTGTGTAATACATGCAGATATGTTCCTCTTAGGGCAGCAATTCTTTGACCCCACACAGCATCGCACTTTCAGAATCTGAGGCATGAAACAAAAGAACAAAGGCCTCTGCATAAACCTAGTATTTGAGTATAATAGGCAATCACCCAAGACACATTCACACCACTCCAAATGCTTAAATCACTGGAAATTTATACATCACTTGTGATTCTGAGAAATCATTACCCAAAAAGTCACTATTGTGATGTCCGTAACAGATGTACTTAGATGGTTTAATGCAGAAATCATAATTCAGAGTCTCTTCCCAGCCAAGTTTTGTTAACTTTTATTCATGGCAATATGAAGGGATTGTTCTTTTCAGAAACAGAGTGAACGGCTTTGCTATTGATTTCTAATGGGTATAATCCCAGCACTCTAAAACAGCAACAGTGATAGAGGACTTCTTTCCTTAGCAACTGGTTGTGTCAAAGATAAACAAAACCAGACATTAGTTAAAGTGATGAGGATAGATACTAATCGGTCATATATTAGTAGAATAGTTGAACTCAACTTCAATTTGTACAGAAGTGGCTGGGCATTTTAAAAGGTGAGTGAGGGAACAGGGAACGGGATGAGCAGGGGCTTGAGCAGAGCTAGAGAAGGGAAAAATTACAGAGTTGTTTTGAGTAAATATGATCAGAGCAGCTGTGTCTGTTTCCCGGCAGTTGTTGAAGTTAGGATTCTATCCTCCTATAGAGACTAGGAGACAGAGCCCCCATTGTTCCTGATGAGAATATTTCAAAAAATGGCGTCAGGTCCTTAAGAAAGACATCTTTGAGGTGTAGGAGTCATAATCAAAATCCATATTTTTAAGCCCTTTTTAGTAAATGTTCTAAGAACGGGAGATCAGGGGACTATGGTCAGGTGTTGGTTGGAACAAACTTTAAATTCTTTTAGTAGCTTTCAGATTTTTCTTTATCTTTTCAGACAGGCACTTTAAGGGGAACTAGGGTTGTCCTGGGGATACAACCTTGAGTTATTCAAAACTATTAGTGTCAGTTCCAGTCTTTCAGGGTGGAATGGAAAAGTAAGTGGATGAAATCATTTGTGCTGAGAGTCTACAGTATTTTTAGGCCAAAGGTGAGGCTTACTCAAAATGAGGACTCAGAGGAATCTATCTAAAGTTAGGTTAAAAAGAGAGTTTTTGTCCATCTGTATGTATTTTATAGGGTTGCATGGTGGCCAGAGCACACACACAGTTTTGTACCCTTCTTCTTCATCTAACATGTGATCAATAGCATTTTCTGTTTGCTTTTGGAGCACCACAAACTCATTTGTAATGACAGCATAGTGGTCTACGAAGTGATCACTTCACAGTTTTCTCATTCACACCCCTCATCGTAGACTTTCAGGTTCTTTCCTATTGTTTAGTGTTATCAGAAATGGAAAAATAAACTCTTCACTTGTGTGCTCCTCCCACGCCTCATTTGATTGGAATTGTAAGGATTGGAATTAAAGAAAAAAAAATTACTAACCCCCCACAGGGTTTTCAACTCTTGCACGACCTTGGGTACATATGATTTTATTTCTTTTTACTCTCTCTCTTCCTTCCTCACCAGTCCACCCTTCTCCAGCATTTTGTAAGTTGGCACAGAGCAGTAAGGGATGGTCTCAACTGGATCGTTCTCTTAGGGCCCAAGAGAGGGTGCAGGGATGTGTCTTTTTGCATTCATCCCATTTTTGTATAAGAAGAGTATAGGGGAGGAAACAATTTTTTTTTCTACATTTCTAGGTTCTCAGCTAGGACTCTAACAAAAGACAGAGGAACAAGAGAAAAACAAACAGAAGTTTATTAACATGTGAATCATGCATATAAAACATGGAACTACCAGAAATGAGTAACTCAAAGGCATATTTAGAATTTAGGCTTGTATACCCTCTTAGGCTAAAGTAAAAGATTTTGGGTTTCTGGGCCAAGAAGGCAAGTTATGAGAAGGTGACCAGGAAAAAATAGGGTAAACAAGAGTTGTTTAGTAAAATTTGTTATGCAGAGTTAAGTGCCTTCTTTATTGATAAAAGTTTCTAAGTGTACTTCCTGACATAGGAGTGGGAGACATTTATACAAACAGAAATTTCCTTCTGAAGGAAAACTTGTGCCCTTTCTGCGGAGCTTTTCGTGCATGTGCAGGTTCTCAATGGCCTTTAGCTTAAAAAAATTCATGTACCAAAGGGACATAATATGGGGTGGCATAGTCTGGTACACCTCAAGAGTATATAGAAGACATTTTATTTCTGAGGGGTAGTGTGATTTGCTAAGATTACACATTTCAAAGGATTATTAGTTTAAACAGCTAAGGAGAAGTTGGGAGTCCAGGCAGAGAGTAGATAAAAGAGGAAGGCATTTAAGGACCCTGAAAGAGGAGAGCAGGGTATATTGAAGAGACATGTGCATTCAACCACAGCATTCTCCACATTGCTGGCTTGACCAGGTCCCTTTAATAAGACTGCATTGGAATGAACAAATTGTCTTACCAAAGGCATATATCAATTTCAACTCTAGAAGGCAGTGCGGTTGACTTTCCATTTTGTTATACCTTTGTCACCATTTTCTTTGATAATTAGTAGGAAATGGCATTTTAAAAGTTTTCCACTTCTTTATTGAAATATAATCTCTGTCCACATATTTAGAGTTAAATTTCCTCTTTGGTAAATTACATGTTGATACCCTTTGCTCATAATTTTATTATAGAAAGCAAATACCAATTTGACTACAATTTGCCATACTATATGTTTTAGGAGAAAATAGTGATGGAGAATATGTATCAATAATCCATTAAAAGGCTGGGCGTGGTGGCTCATGCCTGTAATCCGTGCACTCTGAGAGGATGAGGCAGGTAGATCACATGAGGTCTGGAGTTCGTAACCAGCCTGGCCAACATGCTGAAACCTGGTAAAAATGCAACAATTAGCTAGACATGGTGGTGCATGCCTATAATCCCAGCTACTTGGGAGGCTGAGGTGGGAGACTCGCTTGAACCTGGGAGGTCGGGGTTGCAGTGAGTCAAGATGGTGCCACTACACTCCAGCCTGGGCAACTCCATCTCAAAATAACAACAATGATAATAATCCATTAAAAGGGAACTGAAAATTCTAATAACATTCGTTTTCATTCTAATGCTATCCTTAATATACATAAAGAGAAGTAGGTAGGGCACCTGTGCAGTTGGAGGCCAGGTTGCACAGGTAGTTTTAGGGAAATTAGTAATCTGATGTGTAGTTAAAAACTTTACAATGCAGGCCAGGCACAGTGGCTCACACCTGTTATCCCAGCGCTTTCGAAAGCCAAGGCAGGAGAGTCGCTTGAGCACAGGAGTTTAAGCCTGCGTGGTCTATGACTGCCCCACTGCAACAGAGCAAGATCCTATCTCAAAAATAAATAAATAATTACATCAATAAGAATTTTTGGACGCATCTTAAAGTACAAACGAATCACAGAAAATTTGGGAAACATTTTTTCTTTTTAGATCTATGTTTTTTTCTTCTAATTAGAACTATGAGGAAATATCAGTGTCAATAAGATAAAAAAGAAAAATAAAATAGTAATAATAGTCACGGCAAATAACATGTAGTGGACGCACACATAGCATCTTGCTACATAATATAAATGCATTGTCTTATTTAGTCCTAACAACAACTGATTTATACCCACCCTGTGCAGAAAATAGAAATGGGGTTTGGAGCTTGAGAAAGTTATGTCTGTCAGACAGTTAGTAAGTAGCTGAAAGACAAACCCACATCCTTATAACTCAGTGGTTCTCAACAGAAGGCAATTTGCCCACCATCCCTTGACGTTTGGCAAAGTATGAAAAAGCTTTGGCTGTTATATGCTGGGAGAAGAATGCTGCAGGCATCTAGTGGGTAGTGGTCATTGGTGCTAATGAACATCCTTCAATGCACAATAACCTCCCTCAATAGAAGATTTTCCTTCCTAAAATATCAAAAGTGGCAAGGAAGTTCACAGTTCCTGCTCAAGTTCCAAATGGGTCCATTGGGAAATTCTGAACACCAAGTTCCGTCACTAAGCTTCCCACTGCAGGCATTTATTTCCACTACACAGAGGGTGACAGATTATTAAGGCATACGTCATCCTTGGAAGGGAAAATTTCCTACTTGCTTACCATATCAGGCAAATGTATTTTTGTTTTATCTTGAAGCTCATGTTAACTACTTGAAATTCTTTGCAAATTGTAGTGTTTAACAAATGAATTGTCTGGCTCTGGCATTCCCTTAAGTTCATTAAACATTCATGGAAATGGGTTTCACTTTATAGTCATTTAACAAGATGCGAAATACCTACTCAAGTGAAGCAACAGGATATTCTGGAAATATTTGACTCTGTCGCTGCAGCATTGGAGTAAATTGCGCTGCCTGAGAAGCATCTAGTCCCTACCATTTTTTAAAAAAACAAGGCATCTGTGACTAAAGATGAACTCACCTCCTTTGCTGTGTCTCAAGTAAGAAAGAGCTAAAGATAGAGTTATAACCGCTAGAACCTTCAAGGCACTGGAGTGAAACTTCTCAGACTGGTTTAGGGATTAGAAAAGAAAGTCATCAAAAGAGATGATCCGTTCTTCTCTCTTAAAATCAAAACAAAATATTCACAATTGAAAAGTGAAAGAAGTTCAGTAACCAGTTGAAGAAAGATAGGTTTATGGGGGAGATAATATTAAATGAGAAAGAACTGGAAGATAATACTCGCATGCTAAAGAGGAAAGATAAAAATTTAATGCCTAGGACAGAGAGGTGGCTCACGCCTGTAATCCCAGCACTTTGGGAGCCCGAGGCGGTGGATCACCTGAGGTCGGGAGTTCAAGATCAGCCTGGCCAACATGGTGAAACCCTGTCTCCAATAAAAATACAAAAATTAGCCAGGCTTGGTGGTGGACGCCTGTAATCCCAGCTACTCGGGAAGTTGAGGTGGGAGAATCGCTTGAACCTGGGAGGTGGAGAATTCAGTGAGCCGAGACCATGCCACTGTACTTCAGCCTGGGCAACAGAGTAAGTCTCTGTCTCAAAAAAGAAAAAAAAAAAGAATTTAATGCCTAACAGAGCCTTAAAAAATTGGTGAAAAGGCACATATTTATCCAGTAATATTTATCGAACTCTGGTAAAGCCGACGCTTGTCTGCGTTGGGTACTGCAGGGACAGTTTAGAATACAAACAGCGAAGGTTGTTCCTGACCTCAGGATGCTCAAAGGTTAGTGGAGAGAAAAATGTACAAGCATATAATATCTTTATAATATAGGTACATTAAATTAAAGTATCATCAGAGAATGGAAAACGACTTCTGAATTTGACTAAAAGAATCTTAAACCTGCCTAAAGGAGATCACATGTGAATTGAGTTGTTGGCCTAAAGGAAAACAAACAAAAAAACACAAAAAATTAAGGCTAACAATATATGGAGAGCATTTATTTGGGGCAGTTATGAGGACTGCAACCTGAGAGCATAGACTCAAGGTACTCTGAATACATGTTCCCATCAGCAGCAGTTAAAAGTGGGTTTTTAAAGGAAATGAAGAGGCAGTTCCCAAATTGTTTATCAAGAATTTGCATTAAAATAGCATAAGCTATTGATTGGCTATGCACGAATCTTTTTATCATAAATTCCAAAAACATGAAGATAAGTGATGATGAGGCAGTTAGGAACAAAATGTCTTTAAACAATCACCCCTGGGTTTGGTGGGGGTAAGTGACTAAAATCCCACACTCATGTCTCTCTGGGCCTGATAAATTTTGCATACCTCATGTAGCTCACACTGCTCTGAATTATTTTTCTTAGAGTCTTGAGAGTGAGTTGAAACTCATAGAATTGTTTTCAGGGAGTAGGTCAGAAGAGGTAATTTCGTTGTAGGATTAAAGTTAATTTTGAATCGTTCTAGCTTAAACTTGATTTCTTGTTTTAAATATCAAATTTTAACTTACTGATTGAATATAGACTCATGCATTCATTTCTTTATTTAAATGTAGATTAAATAACCTGCTAAGTACCAGACAGTACCTATTAAGGAACAAAGATATGATGATGACCAAAAATGAGAAAGCCGCTGCTTTCAAGAAGTTTACTGATTACTGTGGATGATCAATGTAAATCAAATAATCTCACAAATGTGGAATCCCATCTGTCTCAAGGCCTACAGCCAATAATGAACGGTGCTATCAGAACTTAAAGCAACCAGGCTAAGAAGTTAATATCCTAACAGGAATAGCTCAGAGCTCTCTAAGAAGATGCAGTAGCACATGCACAGTCCCTCTGATGAAGTGGTAACTTGTTGGGGAGGAGGTGGGAAGGGGCTTCCTCCTGTGGCTAGTGTCTGAAGAGAGTCTCTTGTCGTATTATTTTGCTTTAAATGAAATGTGTGAAGATTGCAATTGTTAGAGTTCTTGCTGCTCTGGTGTCCAAGCAAAAATTCTCAAAATAGCAACAGCGGTCAAGTTGTTTTTGACTACCTGCATTAGAAATCCCAGTGAAATCACTCTTGAAAACATATTGTAACCATCAATTTCCCCGTACTCGGGCTCATAAGTCAGAGTGGCAATAAAGAAATTTTTGTTACAGACATATTTAACCCGAGCAATGCAGAGAGAAAGACATTAAAACTTTGTAAAAAAATATCCTCCTCCTGCCTTTGTTGCCTAGGGTTCCAGACCAAGTGATTATCAGCTCTGTCAACATTGCTTTCCAAAACTGACCCTGCTTTCCTTTAACCTTCTGACTCCTGCTGTGTGCAAACTGACCCTGCTTTTGTTTAACCTTCTGACTCCTGCTGTGTGCATGTGGCAGACCTGGAAACAATGCTGTTATTCTAATGCCAACATGTGCCTGCTTCATTTGACTGGCCTATTGATTTTGGTGCACCACCTGCAATGTGCTAGGAGCAAAGCAGATGATGCGCGGGCAAGAGGAGATGCCTTCAGCACCTGGGAGCATTTGCACTAGCTGGCACTTTCATGGAGGCCAGTTGAATGAATGCTTCCCCAGGAAATAACCAATCTTAACCAGGGTCTACAGAGGAGTCCAAAAAAAAAAAAAAAACCAACCACTTGGTCCCATGCTGAGAGCATCAGTGAATGAACTGGGACAACTCTTTATTCACTGCTCACATGATTTTTTTGTGTATTATCCTAAATGAGCTCTTAACCATGTGCACACAATAAAGTCAAGACCTGTGTCAAGGAAAGAACATAGAATCAACTGCCAGGATAGGCTAATAGAGAGGTCCAGACAGGGAACTAATCAGAGCACTTAAATTACACTGAAGATACAATCTTAAGAATAAATTTGTCTAGACCTTAGCTTATCTCAGAGATAGAACTGCATACATTTGGATGGAACCAAAATAAATATTTTTGGGCTGGGCACTGTGGCTCACACTTATAATCCCAGCACTTTGGAAGGACAAGGCAGGCAGATGGATCCCTTGAGGTCAAGAGTTTGAGACCAGGCTGGCCAACATGGTGAAACCCTGACTCTACTAAAAATCCAAAAATTAGCAGGGCGTGGTGGTGGGTCCCTGTAATCCCAACTACTCAGGAGGCTGAAGCCCGAGAATCACTTGAACCTGGAGGCAGAGGTTGCAGTGAGTTGAGATCAAAGCATTGCACTCCAGCTTGGGCAACAGAGTGAGACTCTGTTCCTAATATGTGTGTGTGTGTGTGTGTGTGTGTGTGTGTGTGTGTATTTTTAAATATATATGTATTATTGTATATATCAGCATAGAGCATAAAATGTCCAAAAGCTATGATCATGGTCAGTCAAGCTAACTTTCCAGGAGGGCTGGAATTAGGTGAACTGTTCTGTTGAGTGCAATATGCACCTTGAGGACCTATACCTGAGCTATTCAGGCAATTAAGGGGAAACCGAATTCTGACTCTTTTTTAAAATTTCAATGTGTATTTTTAAGCATTTATTTTATTTTTTATGTAGATCTTATATTTTAGGATAGCTTTCAGTTTACAGAAAAGTTGAGAGGATACCACAGCAAGTGTGTATACTCTGTATTCAGTTTCCCCCATTAATCACCTTGTATATTAGTGGGGCACAATTTCAAAATTCACAAACTAATATGAAAGCATTACTATCTATAAAATTCCACATTTTAACATTCTCACAATTGCTTTAGTTTAATCTGATTTTCTGAGTGTTTATCCAGTTGCCACTTCTATTCTAATCCCATCCAGGCACCACATTACATCTAATGGCCATGTCTTCTTAGGTTCCCCTTAACTGTGACAGTTTGTCAGGTTTTTTCTTTTTATAATGACCTTGACAGTTTTGATTAGTACTGGCAAAGAATTTTGTAGGATGCCCTTCTATTGGAATTTGATTCTTTTCTTATGATTACATGGGGGTTACTGATTTTCTGTAGAAATTTTAAAAGTGCCATTTTTATTATATCATATCAAGGATACACACTATCAATATGATTTCTTCATTATTGGTGTTTACCTTACCATTTGTCTGAGATAGTATTTGCTAAGTTTCTCCACTGTAAAGTTACCCTTTTCTTCTCTCCTTTTGCATAGAATACTCTTTGGAAGGAAGTGACTGTGCATAGCCCACACATAAGGAGTGGGGAGCTAGGGTCTTCTTTCCTTATGGTTAAATATCTGCATAAGTTATTTGGGATTCTACCACAAAGATTTGTTTCTTCTCTCCCATTTACTTATTTATTCCATCATATATTTATATCAATTTAGACTCATGGGTACTATTTTATACTTTGATTTGTAATCCAAGTAGTTAAATACTATGTTACATTGTCATCAAAGTTTTCTGGCTTTAGCCATTGATAGGTCTTTCAGCTGGCTCATGTCATTTTGACATGATCCATCAATTCACTGTGGGTTTTCGGGGGCTTTTGTTGAAAAACTCCTTGCTTATGTTGTACATTTTCTGCCTCTGTTCTAGAATCATTGATTTCTCCATGGAAATAGCTAGTTTCTTTCTTTGTAGAATATCACTGGAGACCAAGATTTGGAAGCTAGGTGTGTATGTTATCGTTGCTACTGGGATGCCTTTGCTTGGTCTTCTCAGTAGACAGATAAAAATTATACATATATATACACACATATATATGTGTGTATATATAGATATGTGTGTGTGTATATATATGAATAAGATATTAAATATATCTACTTAAGATATATTTCAATAATAGATATATTAAAAGATATATTTCTATATTAAATGTTATATATAGACTAACACACATCTGTAAATTTTTCTGTGTAAGCATCTGTATCTATATTCTGCTAAACATATGTCTATATTGATGTCCACCCCCAACTCTAATCCATAACTACGTAAAAAATTCTACCATCCTCCCATTGCTTATTCATAAATTTCCACTCCAACAGTGAAAAATCTCCTTCCCCCTGTCCATTATTCATTTACTTAGTTTTTCAGTGACAGAATACACATACAGCATTCTCACAATGGTTACACAATACCTTTGCACTGTACAACTTTAACAGCTAGGCGGTGCATTCGGGAGGTACTTTTGCCTTTAGTCTGGTAAACACTTTGACCTTCACAAGTGTTTCTTCACGTTTTTCCTCTCTGTGTGAGGCAGAAAGGCTACAGGGAGCTGGAGTTGGGGAAATGCCCTTATTTCTGGTGGGATAAGTCTCTGGTAAAGTCTTTTTACTACAAGAGTAGGCAATTGTTATTGAGAATACTCTGAGTGCATTTCAAAATGGTTTCTTTTCCCCTTCCACTGGCAGAGACATTAGATGATTTTTTTGTTGCTGTTCAGGTTCTTTGCTTTGAGAACCTGGCATGGTTCCTGGAGGTCAAACCCAAGGAAGTATGGGCATTCTACCTAAGACTACAGACCCCAACTGTCATTCTAGTGCCCATATGAATTCCAGAAACTTGTGCAAATTACTTCTCAAACATTCCTCCTACTTAACATTCCATAAATTTATGGAATCATAAATTACGGTTCCAATGGTGCAGACTCAGTTGCGGGAAAGCCGATCTTAGTCATTATTCTCTGTATTCGCTTGTTTCTCTAAATATAAGATGGCAGTTTGCCCTGCAAACCCAATTATCCAATGAATGTATGAAGAAATTTTCTGTTGGTTCATTTATTTTTCTTATTGCAAGGGCAGAAATAGTGGCTTCCAAACTTTTTGCTTGTCAACGCTGAAACCAGAAGCTATCTGAATCTATTTAGAACCAACATGGATGGAATATCAGCTGGAAGGCTGGTCAAATTATTAGGCTTTTATGATGCTTCCATAAGTTTCAAGCAACCTCTGTATAAGATACCAGCAATTTAAACTTGAATTTCAAGTACAACACAGTCACTTAAACAAAATGCTCCAAGAATAAGAAAAAAAGTCCTAAAGTAATAAATTTTGGAAACACATTTATAGTAATAGACCAAAACAGTACAAATAAAAACAACTGTTTAATAGAGCAATAATTCAAACATTTGAAATAAAAGACTTAGGAAATATCTATCATGAACACTATGAATAAGCAGAACAGGTTAAGGGGTTGATTCTATTTATGACTGTTATCCAGAATTTTAGACAAGTCCCTCCATCTCTCTGATTCAAAGCAGAGACTGTGAACTAATGGTGCAAAAGATGAATTAGGCTTTTTGAAAAGGAAGAAAGGAAAGAAGAAAAGAAAGAAGTAAGGAAGGAAGGAAGAGAGGGAGGGAGGGAGGGAGGGAGGGAGGGAGGGAGGGAATTTCTGACTTCTAATGATTTGGCAGTATCTTTGGAAAATCTGCATGCTCCAGAAACAGTTGACTGATACTGTTTTCTTGCAGCCTGTATTAGTCTGTTTACATGCTGCTGATAAAGACATACCCAAGACTGGGTAATTTACGAAGCAAAAGAAGTTTAATGTACTCACAGTTCCACATGGCTGAAGAGGCCTCATAATCATGGTGGAAGGTGAAAGGCATGTCTTACATGGCAGCAGACAAGACAGAAGTGAGAGCCAAGAGAATGAGGTTTCCCCTTATAAAACCATCAGATCTCATGAGACTTATTCACTACCATGAGAAGAGTATTGGGGAAACTGCACCAGTGATTCATTTATTTTCCACCAGGTTCCTCCCACAACACATGGGAGTTATGGCAACTACAATTCAAGATTCGATTGGGTGGGAATACAGCCAAACCATATCATAGCTCTCTGCTGAACATACTTGCTGTCTTCAATTTGTCATGCATTTGCCCAGAGCATCTCAGTTGTTTTTGTAGCTGGGCTTTCTAGGCACCTAAGTTTTTCTTGTAAAGCAATTTATTAGATTTAAAAAAGGATAGATAACAAACCCTCATATGTCTTTTATAGAACCTGGAAGTCAGACAGACATTCAGGATGTTGTTGCATGTCTATTCATTTCTTTAGTGAACATGTCCATTCATCTGACTTTTTCCATAGATACTTTGCAATACATGATTAATCAATAATGAAGCACACATAGAGGTATTTCCATTATTTATTGGATCTTCGGTATTTGAGGTTCTTGAAAACAATCACTTTTTCCAAACTATCTCTGTATCTTCTCTTTGTTCTCTGTCATTTTACTCCATTTTGCAAAAAGACTGACCAGCCTTTATAGGTCCGTTGTGGAAAATTTGGATTTTGGTTCAAGACATGGTCATTACTGCCACTATGTGGCTTATTTTGGAAGTTATTGAAAAGAAAACTTTTAATTGGAGCTTTTGAACTTGAAGCTGCAAAACCTTGATATTTTCCCTAGTCTCTGTAGCTTATACTCATGGATGGATGTACTTTTTACCAAGCATAACACCTCATTAGATAGTTTATAATTTATTTTAATTTAAAAAATCTGCCTCCTAAGTAATTGCATGAGAAACACACACATGCAAATATACACAGAAAAATATATGTATATGTACATATGAAATCTGTATATGTATATATATATGTATATAAACAGTAGGCTAATTATGTGTATATAAACACAAATATAATCACAGTCTATATTAATTTCATTTTTCTTATTTACACAAATGGATTTATATGCATATGTTTTTGCACCTTCTTTTTATTCTTTTCAATGGCTGTGTAGTATTCATTTGTGGACATTTCTGTTGTCTTCTTTCTTTTTTTTTTTAAAGACAGGGTTTCACCATGTTGGTCAGGCTGGTCTTGAACTCCCGACCTCAGGTAATCTGCCCTCCTCAGCCTCCAAAGTGCTTGGATTACAGGCGTGAGCCACCATGCCTGGCCAGTTTTCAAGTTTTTTCACTTTTTTGCTTATTTCCGTTTCGTTATTGAAAATTGTACTGGTGCTTTCGGCTGGAACCACCATCTCCCAGTAATTCACCAAAATAACAAATACAAAGGGAAGGAGGAGAGGCACTCGATATATGTTCTCTAGGCCTTTTAGAAAACAGGGAGTTGTTCATTTGGCCACGTATATGCGAATCTATAAGAAAGGTGATATTGTAGACATCAAGAGAATGGGTACTGTTCAAAAAGGAATGCCCCACAAATGTTATCATGGCAAAACTGGAAGAGTCTACAATGTTACCCAGTATGCTGTTGGCATTGTTGTAAACAGATAAGTTAAGGGCAAGATTCTTGCCAAGAGAATTAGTGTGCGTATTGAGCACATCAAGCACTCTAAGAGCCGAGATAGCTTCCTAAAACATGTGAAGGAAAATGATCAGAAAAAGAAAGAAGCCAAAGAGAAAGGTACATGGGTTCAACTGAAGCGCCAGCCTGCTCCACCCAGAGAAGCACACTTTGTGAGAACCAGTGGGAAGGAGCCTGAGCTGCTGGAACCTATTCCCTATGAATTCATGGCATAACAGGTGTTAAAAAAAAAAATAAAAGACCTCTGGACTGTAAAAAAAAAAAAAAAAAAGAAAGAAAGAAAGAAAATTGTACTGGTAATATACCCTGGAAATTATCATTTTGAACTTTTGCAATGATGGAAATTTGCATGTTGGAAATTCTAAAAGTAATATTTTGAATCAAAGAGTATGTATATTTAAAATTTTGAAACATATTGTCAATTTGCTCTTCAAGTTAGCACCAAGGCTACTTTTCCAGGACATTTTCCTTTGCCAGATATTCTTGAAATTTAAATTTCTCTATTTTTTTTTAGAGGCAGAATCTTGCTATGTTGCCCAGCCTGGAGTGCAGTAGCTAATCACTGAGCACACTCCAGTCTCAAACTCCTCGGTTCAAATGACCCTCCCACCTCCACCTCCCAAGTAGCTGGGACTACAGCTGTGCACCACTGCTCTTAGCTTAATTTTGTCTTTTCTGATTACCACCTCTTTATAATGAGTGCAGTTGCACTTGAATTTGCCATATGCATATTGTCTGTCTTTATTTTTCTGTGAAATTCTTATCTGTTGCCTTTCATTTTTTTTCCAGTTGATATTTGGCTTTACATGTTAAGAATAGTCTTTAACATATGAATAGCCTATGTTTCCCCAGGCTTTTACTTATATTTTGATTTGCCAATGATCATTTTTGTTGCTTAAGATATTTAAATAAGTAGTACATCAAATTTTACGTTTTTTTTTTTCTTTATGGTCTCCAGGTGTTTTGTCCTGGTAACAAATGTCTTTCTCCCATAAAGTTATAAATACATTTTCCATATAGTTTTATAAAGGCTTTTAAATTTATTTCCATTAACCAAACAATTCATTCGTATCTTCTTGTGTTAGTCTGTTTGTATTGTTATAAAGCAATACCTGAAGCTGGGTAAATTATAAAGAGGTTTATTTGGCTCACAGTTCTGCAGGTTGTATAAGAAGTGTGGTGCCCACATCTGCTGCTGGTGAGAACTTCAGGAGGCTTCTGCTCATGGCAGAAGGGAAAGGGGAGCAGGTGTCACATGGTGAGAGAGAAAAGAGAGAAAGGCAGAAGGGTGCCATGCTCTTTTAAATAACTAGTTCTTCCGTGAATTAATAGAATGAGAACTCACTCATTACTACAGGGAGGACACAAACCATTCATGAGGAATCAACCCCCATGACCCAAACACCTCCCACCAGGCCTCATCTCCAACACTGAGGATCACATTTCAACACGAGATTCGAAGGGGACAAATATCCAGACTATATCACTTCTTTTTATCAAAATCTAAAAATATAAATCAAACTAAAATTATGCTTTACTGTTATCCATGTTATGTTCCTTGCCACACAGATTCTTTTAGTTTATGAAATATTTTTTGTACTCTTGTTTTTAATTTGTATGTAATTAAGTTATGACAATGTTAATGCTTTATAATTTTTGTGACTAGTTGAGAAAGCCTTTCTTTTCTTTTCTTTTTTTTTTTTTAAGATGGAGTCTTGCTCTGTTGCCCGGGTTGGAGTGCAGGGGCATGATCTCTGCTCACTGCAACCTCCACCTCTTGGGTTCAAGCGATTCTCCTTCCTCAGCCTCCTGAGTAGCTGGGATCATAGGCACCTGCCACCACGCCCAGCTAATTTTTGTATTTTTAGTAGAGATAGGGTTTTACCATGTTGGCCAGTCTGGTCTCGAACTCTTGACTTCAGGTGATTTGCCCACTTCAGCTTCCCAAAATGCTGGGATTGCAGGTGTTAGCCACTGTGCCTGGCCTGAGAGAGCCTTTCATATTGAAGCTATGTTAGGTAGATAAAAATCTATGAATATTTATCACTTGGTAGATTGCTCATTCTATGAATATGAAATATCCATCTTTGTTCCTTTTTAAATGCATATTATATGTAATTATATTTTATTCGAAATTATTATTGTTAAAAGCTTTTTCCCTTATATTTTGCAGGGTATATCTTTATCCATTCTATGTTGTTTTTAAATTAGCTCTTTCAGAATATAGATGACTAGACATTTGAAATCAGTGTGTGAGTCTGTCTTTTAATAGTTAAATCTAACCATCCACAGCTATTATCATCACTGATAGTTTCACATTTATTCCTATTTATTTCCAATTTACCATGCTGTCTTGTTACAGCCCCCTTATTAATTTTTGTTGACTATTATTTTAATTTTTTCATGTTTTCTATATTATATAATTTTTATATTCTAGTGCTAATTTTTAATACTTAAATATATATATTTTGTTCATGAGTGTCTAAAATTAATGAGCATGCACATATTACATTGTCTTTATCTCAATAATCCTAGCTAGGATTTTTTGTTTTATAAATGGTCATGCTCCTCTCTTTTTATATTCTTTTTCTTATCAATATCTTCCAGCCATGTTGAAATTATTTGGACTTTATTTTCAAGTATTAATTTTAAAGCTGACATTTTAAGAAAGACATTACAATAAAACATCTCCCATTCCTTCCTCCTGGATTTGTTTTTCTTCTGGTTATAACTCTTTCTCTTTATTCAGGTCTTACTTCATAAGTCATCTTTAGAATCTATGTAAATATAAGACTTCAAACAGCCACTACCAATTGTTTAGAAATGGGACTTAGGGTGGAATTATCTTGAGTTCCTTATAGTTCAGAGATAATATTTCTAAAAGGTTAGAAAACATCTTAAAGTATCATCTTCATGATTGTACCCACCTGCTTTTTACCTGGTTCAAGTGCATTAAGTATTGTTTGTGAATTTTTTCAACAGCCCTATAAGAGAGTTTTTATTATCCCACCATATAGATGTGAGATTCAAAAATGTTGATTAACTTGATTTTTTTCATCAATTGTTCCAATACTGGCTTCTTTCCTTTTGAAGAAAAAAAACAACAACAACAAAAAAACCAGTATACTGAGTGAGTTTTAGAGTTTTATAGTTACTCAGGATAACACTTAAAATCTGTAGCTTGACACATTGGGTACTGAATATCCAGATTCCCAGCTTTCTTTTATTTTGATTAGCATCCTTAAAATTCTCTCTCTAAAGAAAGTCTTCACCTGGAGTTTCTAAAGGAGAAATCTTCTAACCCTTGCTACCTGTTCCAGTGCCCAGGGTCCAGGGAGTGTTAAAGTTGACAACTTACTGGCTCTTGAGATGTCATGTGGTATTTCTTTTGGGGTAAAGTTTTTCTGAAGTTGTCATCTATATAAGCTTTCTTTAGGCTTCTATGCCTTATGAGTTATTATAGTCAAAGGTAAAACCAAGAGTTCTGAACTATAAGAAGTGAAATGCTCACAAATTTCTCTTCTTAGATATGGTAATTACCTGGTAACAAGCTGAAAGAGAAAACCAGTAGAGTGTGGTGGCTAGATATTCTGAATTGATGTCTTTCATAATTCTCAGAATGTTATGAAATTCATTAAGTATTTATTGAATCTTTATTATTAGTAACCCAGCTACTAATTCAGTGTTTTTGGTAAGATGTACATCAGCTAAAACATACTTGTAAGTGCCTTTCAGCTGTCAGGCACAGCGTGCCATGGATGTACATTAAAATGAGATAGCAGACTTGGGATTCTCTCTTGAAGAACCCTCTGCAGTGGATCCTGTTCAGTCACAGAAGTTTGGGGCAGGGGAGGTAAATACTCAATGTGTTGGAAAGAGGACACAAATTATGTCTCATCTCCTGTTCTCCTGATCAAGTGACCAGAAAAAATTGGCGTTCCAGTAACTTCTTAATGCCTAGCTATGGTGTTACAGGCCCTCCTCCCATCACTTATCCTTCATCTCAACTCTGTGCATGTGATTTCCCACAGTATTCAAAGGTGGAAAGGCATCCTGTGACTGCATTGGAGAAAATGATGGAGTCAAGTTTTGTCGGCCCCCAGACATTCCCTGAGGTTCCTTCTCCTGATAGAGGACGCCAGTCTGTCAAACACCACAGGTACAAGTAGTTCATCATGGTGGGAGTGGGCACCTTCACACTGTGTGTACGCTGGATGGCACATGCCAAGGACTGGTAGCATGACTTAGGAGAGACAACTGTTCTCATTTCTTCTGTAGTTTTCCATGGAATAGATGCTCAAACAGCTCCCATCAGGTAAACCAAAGATACCAGTTTCCACAGCAGACAGCATTGCCCCAGTAAGAAACCTGTTGGAACTATCAATAACACCCATCGAAGCTACAGACACATGCCAGTTTTAAAAAAATGCGTTCTGAAAAAACTATTATAAAAAAGATTTTACCAAGCCTGCCTTTTTCAGTCTGCAAAGTTAATGGGTAATTCCTCCCTATGCAGCCTAATGCGGCACACTTCAGGTTTTCCAACACGGTTCTCACAAAATAAAATTTTCCACGGGGAAGAAGCCTGGTGAATCTTCTTCTTGGGTCTGTAAAATATTCTGTTATCAATGGGGTGGCAGTTTCCTGCAAGCTGACCGCAGAAATTGGCTCTTTCGGAAAAAAAGCCAAAAACATGGTTATTTGACACATTTCGTAGCATTCTAAAGCTAACCTAGTCCTTCAGCGTCTTGTAGTCCACGCTTTTCTGTTTTATACATAAGGATTCTGAAACCCCAAATATTAAAGATATTTGTTCTAAACCAAATGATAAAGTTGATGACTAATGCTAGATTGTGTTCAGATATACCTCGTCGATCTTTATGGAAGTCATCCAGAGATTTAAGCTTCCTTTTCTTAGTGAGATATGCAGTATTTTACAATTTGAAAAAATTATGAAAAATTAAACATTTTTAAAATGAAAAAGTAAATAATAACAGTTCTTCCTAGCAATGAAAGATGAATGTTGCCCCTTCGTTTTCACATGCCGGGCAATAGTCTCCACAATACTATGCCAGAAACATGCATGACAGAAGAAAACTACTTTCTCCCTCACCTTTTGATAAGTTACATGAAGAGGATTTTGTTGTTTCTGGACACATTTACGTTGAGATTTTCAGTCACTCTTCACACTAATCCTCAGCACTTAATGGTAATTTTTATTCTTATTCTACATGGGTACAGACTAAAACACTTGACAGTTTGCCAATTTAAAAAAGTGATATGAATGTCTGATCAATTCAGGATTGAAATATGTTTGGTGTTTGGACGATTGCTTTAGCTATTCTTACTGCAAGTTTTGAGTTATATCAGTGTTGCATTTACAGAATATTTTCCTGTGAAAAGAGCATTTCATTTCACTGGACCTAATGGGAGTTGTCTTAATTAGGGAAATAAGTCCAATATTACCAGTCTTTAAGAAGACAGATATTTTCTCCCAAATGGTATTTTCTCTGCTGATTATAACACATGTTAAAGTAGTATTCAACCTTGTCAAGTAATTAAGTAGAATATTATTCTAGTACTATATTAACTATATTCTGTCATAAATGTTTTTAAATATTTGTATATTTTTAAACATCAGCTTTTAATATGTTTGAGCTGCAATATTCCTACCCCTAGTTCTCATGTGCTTTTATGCTCCCTCCTAAACTTGGCTTCTACTATGGTTTCTAGGAGTCAATCACAGATGAAACGAGGATATCTTTAAGAGACCTTCCTTTTTGTTTGGATCAATGACACTGCAGTATCTGTTGGCATACATTGTGTCCTGATAGATGGGCAAGGGTTGACTTACAAAATGCTTTTAGAACTTTGTAAATTATAGTTTAATATATCATAGCTTTTGTTTTGTAAAACATGCAATAGACTTAAACGTTTTCATGATTGATAACCCAGGCACTGATTTATATATCCTGCAAACTGCTCCATAACTTCCTGAATGCCATTGAGTTAGAAGGCCTGAATAGCTGATGGATCAATAGGCATAAAACTGTTTTTAAGACAGGTCACTAGTTCATACTGATAGACTTTGTTGTTGTGACAGTTCAGCAAGCTATGAATAATTAATTTCTTTTGTGCACTGCAAATATGACTCATTTGGATAACTCATGTTTGAAGCAAAGCTATTAATTCAAAGCCATTATTTCTAATATTAGTTTAAAAAATTCCCATCTGTTTAGAAAATAAATCTATTATGGCATGTCATATTTATTGCATTATATTTTGGCAATATAAGTCACTTATCTTTTTTTTTTTACTTTTTATCTTTTTGAAGATAGAGTCTTGCTCCATCACCCAGGCTGAAGTGCAGTGGCACGATCTTGGCTCACTGCAACCTCTGCCTCCTGAGTTCAAGCGATTCTCTTGCCTCAGCCTCCTGAGTAGTTGGGACTATCAGTGCATCCCTGGCTAACTTTTGTATTTTTAGTAGAGACAGAGTTTCACCATGTTGGCCAGGCTGATCTTGAAGTCCTGACCTCAGGTTATCCTCCCACTTCAGCTTCCCAAAGTGCTGGGATTACAGGTGTGAGCCACCACGTCCTGCCATAAGTCACTTATAAAAGCATGTATGTAGGTTTTTTACAGTGAAATAATTCCAGGGTTTTCAGTGATAGAGAGGACCCTTTGAATTGCTGGCTGTGGCAGGGAAGCTAGAGGAACTCATTGTGCTGAGCACATACTGTGGGCCAGACTCCATGCCCCATGCTTTGCATACTTCCTCTCTTCTAACCACCACATCCCATAGCAAACTTAGGAAAATTCTTAAGTAAAATGCTGATATCTTCTTTTTGCCACTCCCTTCTCACTGGGGCAGCTAATTTCTACCTTTTTCTTTTTCCGCCTTGCCCTGTGCACCAAGAGGGCTGCAGGCTCCCATATCCTCTCTGTGGGTTCGCTATGAAGCACAGTCATGACATAGACGGCAGGCAGGAGAGTGAGGTCATGGCACTTCTGCCCTTCTTCCCTGCTTGGTTACCTCCCTTATGTCCTTTTTCTGGGGCCATGGAGCCTGTGAGGTGGCCCCCTCCTTACAACTCACTTTCTCTCTCCATTCTGGGAACTGCTCCCTCTCCTTGTTCCTTAAGTTAGAGAGATAATAACAGCTTCCTGTGGTTAGTAGTCCTGAAGCACAACAGTCTCTTTTATTGTTTTTTTTCTTCCCCTCAAACACTGATCACACTTTTGTATATAGCAAAATCTCTACCAATGAACCAAGTTAAAGTGCCATCTGTCTCTCTCCAGGACTCTTGACTGGTATAAGTAACTCCATCAGCATCATGCTTATAGTAACTAGTTACCTGCAGACCTGAGACTTAACACTCAGTTGCAGCTAACTCTAGCATCCAAACCTTCATGCCCTGCAGACCCCATTATTGCCATTGGATGGTAGATAAAAGTAGGAAGGAAAGGAAGCAAATTAGCTGTTAGAGAGCTCCTCAAACTTGTGGGCTTAGTGATCTAACTAGACATCCCTTGTTAGGCATTTAGGGACATACATACCAGAAGTAACATGATAAAGAATGAAGGTATAGGGGCTGGGCGCAGTGGCTCATGCCTGTAATCCCAGCACTTTGGGAGTCTGAGACGGGTGAATCACCTGAGGTCAGGAGTTCAAGACCAGCCTGCTAATATGGTGCAACCCCATCTCTACTAAAAATACAATTAGCCGGGCGTGTTGGCAGGCACCTGTAGACCTAGCTTCTTGGGAGGCTGAGGGAGAATCGCTTGAACCCAGGAGGCGGAGGTTGCAGTGAGCCAAGATCGTGCCACTGCACTCCAGCCTGGGTGGCAAAGGGAGACTCTGTCTCAAAAAAAAAAAAAAAAAAGAATGGAAGTATAAGGAATGTTGCCAGATATAATCTCCTGCTTTCACAGATTTAGGAAGTTAATGTTGGCTTGAGGAATATAAAGTTTGATCAGTCACCTTGCCACAACCAAGAAAGTAGCTACTAACACTCAAATGTCAGATTTTCAATCTCTGACCTTAAATAATATTTGCAAGGTCTTGTTTTGTATTGACTAAGTAGAATTAACAGTAAGATTGGGGGAAGAAAAGTGACAACGCTCCAAATAATATAGTGATATGAGTAAAATTTATTTTGAGAGACTGGTTTCTTTAGAACCTTGATAAATTTGTTGAAATGTTGAGAATGTTTCCATCTTTCTTTCTGTGGTTGTACTGATATTTACAAAGTTAAATGAGAATGCGGCACAAAATTCTCAGTTCCTTTATTATTTGAGCACTGCAAAACCAGTTTGACCACATAAACTAGCATCTCATGGAATGTCTGCACATGAACAAAGTTCTCTTCACCAGTCTAGAGTAGGGTTAATTCAGTGGAGTGGAGATGGGAGTGGATATGGAACAGGGAATGAATCTCCTCAGCAGTGAATTTTTATAGAGTCTGGTTCTTTTCTGTACATAATCTATGTAGGAATTCTCACTTTGTTAAGGCCTATGGTATAACCCACTTACATGTTTTGCTCATTGACGGCATCTATAAACATATGATTAGGCATTTAGATGTATGAGTCAAATAAAATATATAATCAGATGTTTATTAAAAGCAAACTCAAAAGAAAAATAATTTGGTTTGTCAAGATTGATTAAAATCTGAGGTAGTGAACTGGGAATTTAACACATATATTAATGAGAAAATGCTAATTAAAATTGGTTCATTCTATCACTAATAAGTGAATTTTTTTCCCCCATAAATCCCTTCTGGGCTTACTCTGTTTAGTTTTTCTCAGCGTCTCATAAGAAAGCTATTTTTATTTCTATTGGAGAGACAGCTAAAATGGCTTGGATAATCAGGATGGATGGGAATGAGGAGCTTGAGAATTCCTTAAGTTCACCTCTTATCCCTGGCTAGAAAGTTGCAATGATTTCTATCACTCATGCTCTAACCTAAAAAGCCAGAAATGCAGGAACTTCCCTTTGTCTCAGTGTCTCCAAAGGTAAAATGACTGGGCTATTCCTGATCCCATACTACCACATATACTGCATTCATGGATGGCCCCTGGCCTAGAAGTTGAGGATTTGGGGTGCAGATTCAGTGTTTGCAAAGCTTGAGCAGCCACCTGTGAGGCTATTGCTATGATGTCTTTTGTTTGTTTGTCTGTCTGTTTTCATTCCACCCCAGCAGGAGTCTATCCTCTTGCTGCAGCCCAGGGCAAAGGAGTGGCATGCTCCATAGGAATGCCTTCAGAAGGACACCCCCGTCACCCCGAAGTAGGCTAGGCGGAATTGTGGGACCAGCATATCAACAACTCGAAGAATCAAGGATCCCAGACCAGGATACAATACCTTGCCAAGGGTAGGTCTCAAAACAGCAATAGAATTTAGGGAGGGTGTCTTTAATGTCATAGCTTTAAATTTTAAATTCCTTGTGGTTTTATTCATTGATTTCTTCATTAGCTGGCTATATGCTTATTACCATCATTGTTCTACAAAAAGTGAAGCAACTTTAAAGTATAGGTATGATGGAAATAGGTATCAGGGAATCATTAGATTAGAAATACAACCCAAAGAAGAAAGTAAGTGTAGATATCATTTGCTAATACAACTGGAAATTTGTCTTTGATTTAAAAATAATAATAATACAGGTTTCTTAGGAGAATTAAAGTGTTCCTTCATCTGCAGGTTAAAAAAAATGACCCAATTCTCTGATAAGTATTTTGAGCAATATACTAAACAATAGCCCATGGCATATATACAGCATCTGCTTCCCCTGAGCTTGAATGTAGAATTTGGGTCAATGTTGAGAGTGCAAAGTCAAAGTACAACTTACTGAACTCATATCTGTAAGTTACTCATGGTACAGGGCTAGAAGGATGGGCTTTGGACACCATCACTGCCGCTCCTTACAGTGCAAAAGGTATCCCTTCCTCTGGTGGACACAGACCCTTATAGGCCTCAAAGCATGGTGAGCTGAGTAGAGGATGAATGTCAGCCATTATTCACATAGTTGGCATAAACTGCCCAACCAAACATGTGGTCCTTGCTTAAACTGACTGGAATTCAAATCCCATCTCTGCCCCTTACTACTAGTGTGACTTTAAGAATGTTTTATCATGTGATCTTAGATTTTCTTATCTACAAATGGAGCAAAAAAGACCAGCCGCACTGGCTCATGCCCATAATCCCAGCACTTTGGGAGGCTGAGGCATGACAGTCCCTTGAGCTCAGGAGTTTGAGACCAGCCTGGGCAACATGGCAAAACCCCATCTCTACTAAAACTACAAAAATTAGCTGGGCATGGTAGCGTGCATCTGTGGCCCCAGCTGCTTGAGGTGACCCCAGCTTGAGGTGGGAGGATCCCTTGAGCCTCAGAGATGGAGGCTGTAGTGAGTGGAGATGGTGCCACTGCAGTCCAACCTGGGTGACCGGGTGAGACCCTTTCTCAAGAAAGAACAAAAATTTAAAAATAATTGAGCAAAATAATATCAATCCCCTGAGGATTGTTGGGCAGAGTTTTTTAAATTATGTGTGTAAAGAGTTTGTACTTGACACATAGTAAGAAGAGAAATAGTACTGGTATTTATTGTCCCAGTAATTGTTAGAATTTTTTCATTAATTTCAAGAGCACTGCAATGAGGGTTTACCCTAGAAATTTCAGAAAGCAGTTCCTTCACCATAGCCAGGTTCTCGTGGCTCTGTTTTTATCTCTCTGAACGAGCCAGGCCAGGTTTCTGTGCTGCTTTGACTGGATAATTTTTCCAGATTATCTCTATCAAGCTAAAGACCGAAACAGGGGGGAGTTCTAGCACAGAGCCTCACATTTCTCTTTTCATATGCGCATGGGTTATATGGAGCCGTGTCCTTTCTAAGAAAGCTCAGCAACAGATTCCTTTAGGAAAAATAGAAGATAGGAAATAAATGGCCGGTGGCTAGGTTTGATCATTTTGAAGCAATTCCAAATGGACTGTAAAAAGGCGTTTGGTACAGATTTAGGATGACAGTTGCAAAGTAAACATAACAGCCAAGGGGATCAAAATGTATAATGCGAGTCAAGAAGCAATTCGCATTTCTCTTGGCCTTATCTCTGGAGAAGCGGGCTTGCATTTAACCCATAATTATAATCGATCCTGTTTCATAGTGCCTTTTCTTTATAAATGACTAATGATGCCTCTTACAAATGAATATGACTATATATATATATATATATATATATATATACATAAAATCCCTGGGATGAATGTTAGGAGAACAAGCGGGGGAAAATCAAATTCAGAGATTTTGTGAGTGGATGAAAAACCGAGCCCATGCTGGCGTTTTTTCTATGGGGCACTGTTACAAGTATCATTCTGTATGTTTGAGGAGTGAGGATGCTTGGAGCCTATGGCCGGCTCAAGCTTGAACCATACATATATCATCAGGAGCTCAGAGACCTCATTGAATGTTCAGGCAATGCTTTGCTTTTTTAACCTCCTGGGAGACTCAACTTATTTCTGCATGGTGGTGGTTTTGTTTTGGTTCAATCACCATTGAGTTGGGAATATTCTCTCCAGCTGTCTGGCCACAGGTATTTTCCCGTGTCTGATATGCACCCGATGTTGATAAATGGTGACTCAGTATAAGTCACTGTATGCCCAGCACAATCTCAGGGAACAATCTCATTCTCAGTTCTTAAAAACAGCTATTTTCCGCTCCCAGGGGCTGACTGTCTCTCTGGACTGGAAATGGGATTGGTAATAGAATTTCACAGCTAAAGGCCCTCTTTAAATCTGACCCCAGCCTGGAGGTGGGAGGGGAAATGAATTTGCAAGAGTCATCAGCTATTTGCTGCTTGTTTACCAAGCATGTGGGCGCTGTCGATGACACTTAGGCTCCCAACATATGTGGCTTCTCTCCTTGGCAAAAACTTCAGCCCAGCTTGAACCTAACATCTATCTTAGTGTAGCCTAGGGAAGGAGTGAGGTGGAGCGGAATTCTTGAGGAAGCTTTCTCATGACTGGAGCCCTCGTCAATGACAACCATGGTAATGGCTCACAGAGTTTGAACTGTATCATGTCAGGAAAATCAAGCTGATGTGTTTGTATGCTAGACAGAAAGAGGTGGAATCACAAAAGTTAGATTCACACCTTAAAAGTAGATAAAATTCAAAATACACTGAGTACCTACCACGCCTAGCTAGCAACTTTATATAGTTCTCTTCAGTTATTCTTTAGAAATTTTACAGATAAGCACACTAAGGATATCAGAGTTTAAATGGCTAGCCCAATGTGACATACACAGTCCCATGTAAAAGAGCTGAGATACTGGCTTTTCTGACTAATTGAACCACTAAATCTACAAGGAATGTGAAGAAAATCGTATTTATGGCTGATGGTTTGTAAATGGAATATCTAATTTTATGACTTCAGAGGGAAGCATGGATTCCTTCAAAATAGTCTGTTCATTCATTGCCATGTGCCCTAGGAACTGAGAAGGTTTGGAGTCTCCTAGAGAAACATAAATTTCTTAGCCTGACCCATGAATGACTGGGAACCAAACCAAGTGACTGATAGTGGGAATCTTTCTTCTTTGAAAGAATGCGTCGACTCAGATAGTTAGAGACAAGATGGATTTGTAATTTCTTTGTTGAGGGAATAGAGGAAGACTGGCCCAAAGTGAAATGATAATCTCATGGACCAAACTTGTGGAGGCATCATTGACCCTCAAAGGATACAGAACTTTGAATCCTCTGACTCAGAATCACATCTACAAATTTAGGGCTCACTTAAACTTCAGCTGGAATACCGGTGCTGGGACACTCACAGCATCTCTAGGGGAGAAACGAGGCTTGCCCCTGTGTCTCTGATGGAACAGGGCAGAGACATTATTTCAATTTGTCCTCAGAAAAATTCCCCCTCCCCCTGAGCAATCAAGTTAGTGTTACTACCTGATTGTTTTAATGGATGGCAAAATTAAAGTGAGGCTGCCATTTGTCTGAGATTCCAGAGCATATAATAATTTTGGAACTTGAAATCATGTCTGATTCAAAACAAAATCACAGTTTGGAAAGTTCCTATCGTTTAAAGCTCATCTTTATGTCATGGTAACATTTTAAATTTTAGTTGTTGCCAGTCATGTGTTCAATGCCTGACTTGGGAAGTGACACATAAGAGTCTGCTGCAATTCCTCTTTCTCATCTAAATCCTTTAGTCAGTCCTCTGGCATAGGAGAAGAATGCTCCACATTTGGCATGAATTGCCTTTGTTTATGTCTTACCCACGCCACATAGTTGACTTGTTGAACTTACAATTTAAAAAGCATTCTCTAAGATATTTGCACCTTTATCCAACTGTTTAGATCCAAGTGTAAGAATTTTTACCTATCACCATCACATATCAACTTACCAGGTCCTACCAGCTGATATACCCTGATATCTATGCAAAATGCTATCCTGGCTACATTTCTTGCCTCTGTTTCACTCGTGAATCTGACAGGCAGGCTTTATATACCTACAAATCATGCTAACAGGATGGCGCTCACAGCAAAACAAAAGCCTGAAATTTGTTTCTTTACTTCTTGTTGAAAGTGATTTATTGATTTGAACCTTTAGGCTCATGTTTGTAGACATATAAAATTAACGACAATAGAGTCATATATTCCCCAAGAATTTCCAAATATGTGGCTTTGCAGTTTGTATTATGATAAAGATTACGTATCTTCAAAAAGGTGTTCTGGTTCACCTTAGGATACTCTTTCACCAGCAACCTCAAACTTTGACAGTAACAATTAGAGTAAGAACTTGAGTTTAAATTCTCTGTGTAGCACTTACTAAAGATATAATTTTGGGGAAGTCTTTTGAGTACCTGTTAGTCTATTTCACTCATCCATTCGATTATAATAATAATAAACTCCAAGGGTTTTAAAAAAATAAAATGAGGTGATTGGAGATTAAAGTGATTTTTACAAGTGCTGTACATATGTTACCTGTTGTTATTAAGTTTGAAAATAGGCATTAAGTAGGATATAAAGGGAGAATTTACCTTGAAGATTTGTTTATACATATTAATGTGTTCATTTAATCAAAGTATATTGATTGCCAACTCTGTATTAGGCACAGTAAGAGAGGATGGGACTACAAAGGCCTAAAGCTCGTCCCTGTCTTTGTTCACTCTCTGGTGGAAAGACCTCTAATTTGCTCCCATCATGTCCTTACAATAAGGACTTGGATTTAGTATGCAACATACTGCATTGCAATTACTGTCTACATGTATAAACATGGTTTTCATTTACATAATAATGGAAGTCAACGAAATGAGATTTATTATATGGCAGGTTGATGTGTTTAAATTGTGTCAAAATTTGAATCTTTAATTGTTGAAATTAGGGACAAATAACTAAGAAATAGAATAAAACACTACTGTTCAAGTTCCAAAACCCCATTTTTATAAATCTGCTATATACCTGTCCCATTTTCTCTCACTGAACAGCATAGAGGCGAAAGATTTACTAGCCCTGAACAGGCAAGAATGGAACTTTAAGATTCTGCTATATTCAAATGACTTGCAATGGCATATGGGCATTCTTGACAAGCCCTTGCCATGCACCAAAGAGCTACCTTACTTGGTTTCAGAAACTATGCAAGAAAAGGTGCTAGATGGGTGGAAGCCCTATGGAACCCACTTAATAGTCATACCCAGGTAGGTAGAGGAATTGTGAGCTGCCCATTTCCATCTGCTGGCTCAGCAGTCTGGCAGTGAGGTGGTTCCTTTAAAGGACAGTGCCAGTAGCAATTGGATTTGGATCCCCTAAAATCAGTACGAAGCAGAAAAACTCATGACTGTAGTACCTGGATGCTTAATATTGGAATTCTTGATTGGGTCCAACTAGGGTGGCCAATACAAGTCTACTGGACTAACCCAGGGCTGAGAGGGTGGTTGAGTTGATGTAGTGGACTAATGCCATTATGGGTGTCCTGTTTGTCACTATGGAAAGGCCACACTTACCTGCTCAATCGCCATTTACTTTGTATTCTAGGATAGAGGTCAGGAAGACTATATCCCACCTGCCTATACAGCTGTGGTGTGTTGAAAGACCCCTGGACTTAAAGTAAGAAGATCTGGGTTTGAGTCTCAGTCTGTCACTTATTTTCTGTGTGACCTTGGGCAAGTCACTTCACCTATCTGAGCTTCAGTTTACTTCTCTGTTTAACTGGGAACCTATTATCCGTCTCATGGGGTTGCTGTGAAAATTCAGTGAGATGGTGCATGTGAAAAGTGCTTTGTGGATTGAGTATTGCTCTAACAAAGCCCAGCAGAAAGCAGAAGGAGTAACACTTTGTTTCTTTTTCAGGTATTCATCCAGTGGTTTAAAAACCCAACGAAATACATCAATAAATATGCAACTGCCTTCAAGAGAGACAAACCCCTATTTTAATAGCTCGGAGCAAAAGGACCTGGTGGGCTATTCATCCACAAGGGCCAGTTCTGTGCCCATCATCCCCTCAGTGGGTCTAGAGGAAACCTGCATGCAAATGCCAGGGATTTCTGAAGTCAAAAGCATCAAATGGTGCAAAAACTCCTATTCAGCTGACGTTGTCAACGTGAGTATTCCAGTCAGCGATTGTCTTATAGCAGAACAACAAGAAGTGAAAATATTGCTAGAAACTGTCCAGGAGCAGATCCGAATTCTGACTGATGCCAGACGGTCAGAAGACTACGAACTGGCCAGCGTAGAAACCGAGGACAGTGCAAGTGAAAACACAGCCTTTCTCCCCCTGAGTCCCACGGCCAAATCAGAACGAGAGGCACAATTTGTCTTAAGAAATGAAATACAAAGAGACTCTGCATTGACCAAGTGACTTGAGATGTAGGAATCTGTGCATTCTATGCTTTGCTCAACAGAAAAGAGAGGAAATCGAATACAAATTATTTATATGCATTAATTTAAGAGCATCTACTTAGAAGAAACCAAATAGTCTATCGCCCTCATATCATAGTGTTTTTTAACAAAATATTTTTTTAAGGGAAAGAAATGTTTCAGGAGGGATAAAGCTTACAATTAAAGCTTTTGGGTAGAATTCTGAATCCAATTTCAGTTAGTCCCAACACTGTCCTCTTTGGCTCTTAGGAGATGTGGGCAATTCAGACCCTTGGCCCCACAGTGCCAGTGTCTCATTAAAAAGCACTGGCAGTTACCTGGTTTCAAAAAGAGGAGAGCCGTATCCGCAGGTGGATGCGCCAGTGAGCAGGTGGCCCTTGCCATTTCGCTTGCCAGTCCCAAGCCCTAAATTTCTATTCACCCAATAGCCTCATCACAGGTTATGTCATGTCGACAAATGTAGTGTTTTCTATTTGATTTTTGGAGAATGGCACAAAAGCCTGCAATGCGAAGGAGGACAGGAGAGAGAAGGAGAAACCGGGGGCAACCGTAACTCCTCTTGTGTGCTACATTCCTCTGAGATTTGAATGCACACATCTCAGCTGGAGGTTTGAAATTATTACAGAAAAAGAGACAAAAAAAATCACTATGTCGTGTCACTAAAATCATGCTAATAGAAATGTTTTTCCTTGAGATTGTTTAGAGGCTCTGGAAGAGCATTTCTCAGTTTTTGTGTGCCTGTGTGCACATGTGTGTGCGAGCGCGCGTGTGTGTGGACTTGTTCACGCGAGCACATATGCTGTATGCACATGTGTTCATTGTGCGTATGTGTGTGCATGTGTGCGCGTATTACGCTTGCTAAAATTTGTTCTGAAACATCAGGGAATCTAATATTCAGAGAAAGTATTTCCCTCTTAGATCTGTTCACTTTAAATTTTTCCATTAAGTATAAAGTTCCGTTAGTTCTTAAATCAAGGTCACTTGCATGGTGGGGTCCTATAAAACTCTTGACACTGTCTAGACCATTTTCCGATGTGAATACTTTTGAGAGGAACAACTGTTGGCTCATTAATGATATCAGTATCATCAGGTGAGTTAACCGAGGATGTGTGTTTGTTTTGAATCATGCCTAAATTATTCATGCAAGACAGTTAACAAATTGACAGTTCCCATTTGCTTTCTCATCATCCTCATTACTATTTATTTTATAGCAAGTCACTACGTGTGGACCAAGGCTTCGGCTTCTGTGGTTAGTATGGGAAGACTAACTTGTTGAAATCAAAAAACCCAGACTATTCAGTTCACAAGAAGCCCCCAAAAGAACAGTAAATTGTGTTGTATGTTCATTTGGAATAAAGCAATATTTTTACCACTGCTAAGGTGAACTGAAACCTCTCCTGAAGATTTGTCTGTTTATTTACCCTCATTTTCATGGGACATATGAGGAAATTAGTGTTCCTATACCCAGTCTTTTTCCAATTATTGGTGGTGTTGAGTTGTTATGTTTACACCGTTTTAAATAAAAAGGCACAGTATTTGAAAGCATAAAAGATTTCTTTTACTGCAGTTTGGGAAAATCTTGGTTAAAGTCTCTTTGTGGAAGACACATTCCATGGAAAAGGAATGTAACTATTTCTGAGTCAAGCCATAAAGAGATACAATTCATATTTCAGGTTAAGTTGTTTCTGTTGAAAATACATTGCAAATTGGTCTTTGGGAACATCTGTTATTAGTAGACATACTGTCATCCAGAAAAAAGAAAGAGTGCTATGTATTTATCAGAACTACTTAATAGAAATTCAAGGTCTCAAATGTTGAAACACTTTGGTAAAAATGCACTTTACATTTAACAAAAGGTTGTGTGATATTTATTATTTTTTCTGTTATGGTTCCATTGTTTTGAATATAGAAGTAATATTGGTAGAATTTTAAAAGATTATTATAAATTTGTAATGTCTAGGTCATCTAAGTTCTCATTTAAAAATACTGTTTGTGTGGGAACATTTTAGAAAATGGTTTTAAAACTAACGGGTCTATAAAAACCCGATAAGTTGAGCATCCAATATCTCATTGTGTTGAAATTTATCATAATTATCAAACAGCTGGAAGGCCTCACAACTTTGTTGAAGTCAACCTTGTTTTTATATTTTTTTTTAACTAAAATGTTACACTTGCTTAAGATTGGTTCTGAATTTACCATTAAGAAGGTATATGCTGTATAACTCATTGCAGTTATTCTAACATATTGTTTACACTGAAAACATTAAGATTGTCAATGAAACTTAAGTCTCGGTCCAACCCCTTATTTTTTAAAAAAAAATATAAAAAGCTATGTTATGTGATTATAACTTCACCCCTATGTATTCTAAAAAAGCAGTAAATCCACTGGCGATTTGATACTCCCTTAATTAATAGTCAAGACAAAATCCTCCATAAATAACCTATATTAGTGGTTACTTTTTACTGGTCATTTTTCCCCTTTAGCAATATGATGCTTTCCTGTAAAAAGTATCCAAGGTCAAAATTTACATCATTGGGCACCAGCTGACAAGTGCTGATGGCATCAGTACTTTCAGAGTGAATCTAACATGGAAAACACTTGGAGCCATCAGTACTTGGTCCTTCAAGGTCATGTGCCTACACGGAAGTACTTATTTCAACAAAATACATTTGATTTTGCTTCATTGTCCTTGTCTTTATTATGTGACTATATATTTGGAAATTTGTAATTAAATACGCTACATACTCATTATTTACCGGAGGATGGATGGTACCCATTATTTTTTTTACTTTGGCTCATTTTCTGATATATCTTTTTGTTTTGTAAAGCATATGTTATTCTAGTTTGCCTGTGACTACTGTGGTATGCCATTCAAAATATGTGAGCAATCTTATAATATTGAGAAATAGTAGAAATGATTTTGGAAAATTAGCATCAAAATTTTCTTCCTAAATTTCCTATGTACATTAAGTGCTCTGCATTTTACACTCTAGCTCAATGTCTGCCTTGCTATGGGTTAAAAACTAAATATTTGTAAATTTATTACACCTCCAATGATTTACATTATTTCTAAGTAGCAATAGCAAGGTTGTCTGGAGGAGGAAGAGTGTTGTATATAGGACTTCACAAATTAATCTGTTTTGATCATAGTAACAAATCAGACCTACCAAAAAAGAGAACAGAATAGCCAAGCAGACTTCAGGAGAATGCCCATTGGCTTCTGGATTGAATGACAGCTGCAATTTGGGTGGGGCCTCGGGTGCCTATGGCTAAGGCTATCAGTAACCAGATCTCTACCAGAATATGTCTGATGTATGCCACAGTCATGCACACCTATCCTGCAGTATGGTGCTATAGGGAACACTGACTCCCTAAGTCTGTGTGTTGGGGCAGAGGGAATAGTGGTCCCTTTGATTCTAGCCCCGTAAACTAGAAAATAGTGCACTGAAACAAGTGCTGTGAGACATTTCTCAAATAAGCATATAGTCAACCTAGGAACGCAGTAGGAGGGGTGGGATTTTTATTTGATCTTTTGGTATCTGGGAGACATTTTATATATAAAGAGTACTTTTTTATTATTATTCGAATATATAGATTCAGTGTTTTCAATGGATAGCATGTCTATACTGTGTTTGTACTCTTGTCTTCAGAAATTCAATCCTCATCTAGGCAAAACCAGCGCAAGGTTTCAAGGCTGTTCTCAGTTTTAAATGCATCCCAATATGCCGTGGGAAATGAAGCTTCTAAATAAGCTTTATCTCTTCCTAGTTGATTATTTCTTTCCCTTTAAAAAAAAATAGTGAGGGTAAAAGAAGAAATTCACTCCTTAAGGGCCACACCATTCTCTTATAATCTATTTCCTACTGTAACCACAAATACACGCACACACCCACAAACAAATGTACATTAAGTTTGGGAATTGAATGCCTTAGTAGTTTCACTTTTGTTTAATTTAACAAACATCAAAGTGATGGCCTCATGGAATGCCAATGAAATCAAAGCATTTAGAGACAAGCCAACTTGGCAACATTTTGATCATCCAGGCATTTTTCAGTTCCTTCTCTTTCTTAAGCAAGCAGAAATAACCTTGGGTTAGAAAATTCACAAGATCCTAGAATAACATCTCTGCTAGATTATCTCTTAGAAATGAAAATCAAAATTGAGCGTAAATGATTGTTGTCCTTGTAGTGTATAATGTTCTCAAATATATTTTTTATAAATTTAAGCAAACTTCTCCCAGAGGTGCCTAAACAGGTGCCTTTGCTTCTGGTACCCACTCAACTCCAATAAGGACAGAGTGTGTGTGACGGGGGTAAAGGGGACACTGAACGCCAATGTTGCATACTCCAGTGAAGATAATAGCAGGGGTAACCAGATGTAATCTTGATAAAATAGAGATCAGGTTTCTAGTACTTTCATAATTTTTTGTCACGAATACCTGTATTGACTGCACGTGTACTGTTGACTATGAAAGAATTAATTGTGTGATAGCAAACAATCTCTTATTGTTGGAAATGAATTAGAAAATATTTTCTATTGGAAGCTGTCTTTGTGAAAACTTATACCTTAACTATACATAAGACTAGTTCCATGACCTCATCTGTCAAATAAGGTGGATGACCGTCTATCTTTGCTTTCCCTTCCAAATTGATGCCTTTTTATCCAGTCCATCTAACCCAGACTTTATCTGGTCACCTGTCATTCTTTAGCTTGAACCCAACTCTTTAAAAAACTCTGTAAGTCTATCTCACTAAGACTCAAAAATAGTTAGAACCTGTATATCTATCAATAGATAATATTTACATTTATAATATCACATTTAATTTCCATGGAGGAAAAAACAGGATTGTTTCTGTGGTGGTTGTTAATGTAAATTTACTTCAGACAGGTAATAAAAAAAGGGATGGACAAGAAAATACCCAATTCTAAAGCTTGAAAATCAAATGCCAAAATTTGCCCCAGATTTTTTTAAAGAAATTGTGATGAGTTATCAAAGACAGAACAAGGGGCTCTCCAGAGAAGGCCTGAGACCTTGAAGATGTCCGTCTCTTACAGGGCAGTGGACACACCCTCATTTGATATTCATAAATGCAAGATACTTATTGATATTCTCAATTATTTGCATATCAAACTTAATATAAACTCTCCTACCAATAGTGAATAAATTATCTGGAAATGCTTTCACCTCATGGTTTAAAATAATCCTATCTTTGGGAGCAGGATAGGCAAAAACAATGCAGGGTTTACTTGCATATTTAATTTTGATTGTAATTGCTGTTTTTGAAAAATTAATATTTATATGCTCTATCAATAGCATCCTGACTAGCACTAATTATTCCATGTACAATTTGTCTTGGTCAAGATCCCAAAGTCTGAATTCTTTAGTCTTCAATAAAACAATATGAAATGGTAAAATACTTGACTCAAAGACAGTAAATTTAATTTTTTTTAAATTTTAAGAAGTCAACATAGTAGCTTCCCAAACTGATTTAGAACAAAATGCAGTTTTTACTTGTTTTTGATGTATTTAGAGGTCTGATGACCTCTTCATACAACCTTGTTAGACACCACACTAGTGCTTCCTTTTTGAAATAAATTTAAATTTAAGGGCTCTACAAATCACACACACAGAGCACACAGCACACATGGCGTGTTGAAACTCAATGACATAGATGACCTTGGATTCAGATATTTTTCATAGGAAGTCTATGCATGCAACAATAAATTAGAATGGTTACTGTATAAGGTTTATTCTTCACAGCCCACTTTTGATTCTTGTCTTTATCAAAAGTCTGGAGAATAGAAAATACATTTATTGAAACTGATACAAAGAGAGCATGACAACTTATCTTAAATGTTACTACACACTTGCCAGTGGCCACTGTGTACATTTTTAAAGATAGCTAGAGAGAAATGCTGTGGCTCTTATTTTTTTAACCATGCAATTGTACACATTAGGTCGACATGAGTTCCCTAGTTCTTAATCATGAACACGCTTTATTAATCCATTTGTCCATGTTTCAAATAAAGAATGTAAATCACACTCAGAATACATGATACATGGTAACCAGAATATTTCCAATTGTCATTTTAAAACAATTTCTGGAAAACAGTATCTCATACCTCCGATAAGAAATTTGTTTAAAAGAGTGTACACGTAGCTCTATTTTCCTCCAAGAACCATTTCAAACCGGCATCTACTGCACTGAGAGGACATGAAGGTTGGGGAAAATATGCTGGACGTATGGCCCTCAACAACTTTGTAGAGTTTACTTCTACTATGGCTGCATTTTTGTTTGTGGGGAGATATACTGCTTATTAAAAATTAAGATGTGAATGTAGTCATTGATTTGCATCTTGACTTTGTCAAGTGAGCTGTTATATGTGGAGGGAATCCTTGGCCACCATTTCCCAATTTTATCTCCTGAGCAGCCTTTGCCAAAGATGGACGCTCAGCTTAGGTTGTATTCTTAATGCGTTCACCTCTTATTTTTTCTTTACTAAATAGGGAATTTTCAGCTAAAATAAGAAGCTAATGTGATTTTGTAGAGAGAGATAGCTTTGTTCATTTGAGTTGTGTTAGTAGAGGGATAAATTAGGAACATTTCAAATGTAGATGATAATAAGGTTCATGACTTTAGCCACTATCTTCTCATATACAGACATAACCCTAGGGCCGGTTGATTTTCCTTATATTGTTAACAGACTTTTTAACCTTCTTAGAATTGCTTCTTACAACAATATTTTCCATTTTATAAGAGAAAGACAAAATCATCTATTTATGTAAAAGAACAAAACAAGAAATAAAAACACATTATCATTCTTTAAACAGTGAATAAAAAATAAACCAATAACAATGTGTGTAAGTGCTTCAAGTTAAACTTATTAAAAATTAAATATCATCTAAGGCTAAAAATGTAAGGAAATATGAGGCAAAGGTTTTGCACAATAAAGTCTGTTTTTAAAAAATATCTTTTATCTGTAACTACACTCTTCTTTCTATACTGATATTTTATTTTTTAAAGGATTGCTTACTGGGCATTAAGTATGCCTATTGAGCTCTAACATTTAAATGCACTAACTGTCCACTTTTTCATTCCTTCAAGTTTGACACAAAATTTATGAAAATCTGAGTTTAAGTTGGAAAAAAATACATTTTTTTTGTATTTGTATTTCTTTTCTGTAAAAAGATATCATTAACTTTTATTCTGTCTTTATTTTCTCACTGACAACTTTCACTGAAGGCTCCCATCTTTTAAGCTAAACATAGGAGCAGGTCTGAATCAAATATAAGGGCAGATGTAAGCACATTTTGAAAATTAAAATGTGTAATGCAGACACAAGGAATTGAAATTTTTCTTAGGTCCAAATGACCTAAATAGCTGAAAACCGTGCAACAAAATTTGACAAATGGGCATCCTTTTGAAAAAAAAAAAAAAAAAAGATTATCCAGCAGATTTCAGCTTATAAAACTAAAAAGAAAGGAATAAATACTACTGTGAACCCTTTGTCCAGGGGAAAAAGAAGAGACAGGAACCTGATGCTATCAACATTTCCAAAATCGATAAAGTCAATCAATGAAATTCTTTTCATCTTTTTAAAATCTTATTTAAAAATTGTCACTGAAAGTGACAGTCACTTTCAGATCAGCCATTAATTCACCATGCTAAAATCATAGTAACTTGTATCTTTGTGCTTTTTTTCATTTTCTAAATATGTGCATATTTTTACAAAATTTCTTTCTTACTGTGTTGTATTATATATATATATGTCATACTCTTCTAAGGCAATACATTGTCTTTATAAATAATTTAACTTAAAGATTACATAAATTCCAGTTTATTTTTATATTATGACTTATGTAGACATTCTATTATTATTTGACACAAATTCATTCAATTTATTTACTGCCATATAACCCCACAATTAATATTACAGCACACATTCCTTTTTGGGGGGTGGGGGGGAAGAAACTGCAGATCTATAAACAAGTTTCATAAGATCTGTAAAGACCTGAAATTGTAATTCGTGTGTATATGTTAGTGTATGCATTTTCTTTTTTGTGAAGGGGAAAGGTCTATAACTAAAAATTTCGTAAAGTTTAGAAAAAGTAGGTGAAACGCAATAGTTAAGAGTTTTTCTTTAAGTAATTTCCTGGTTATACTTTGCAAGAAGTAGTACAGCTGAGGCAAAAAGTATGACCATTTTTGAAATTCATTTTAGATTTAATTGTTTTCTGGAAGTGACTAATATAAACAGTTTTAAAATTCATTGAGCCTTTTGTTTATTTTGTATCTGCTTAACAATATGACATATCGTGGTTAAAATGTAATTGATTTGGAATAGGCAGAAATGGATCACTTTAATAAAGCTTAATTTTATTTTTTATTTAAAAATATTAAATTTTGTGCTTTATGCATTTAATGTATGCATATAATGGCTTGTACATTTGCATTATATATATACATACATTATATGCATAAAGCACATTCATATTTGAAAGTGTTCTTTAAACACTGATCCCATAATATATTATTAAACTGATTTTAAATGTTTACTATCTTTGACTTATATCAGTATTTAATACTATATGTACACACATATGCATTAATCTTTTCTGGGCATAAACATATTTTCATTTATAGATTGACAAAGATACTCAGTTCTCCCACAGTATTAATTTCGTTTTTAAGCATCTTCCTTGATGGATTTTGATCATCAGTATTGTGATATTTTGCTAAGATAGACAGACAGCTGTACTTTTAAAAAATCCCTAGAGAAACCACTTCATCGCTGACTATATTTATACTACCCAATTCATACTCTAAGTAGAAGAAAGAGGAGAAAAAGGAGGGGAGAAGAAGAGAGGAAGAAGATTTTTTTGAAGAAGATTTTTTAAATGCTATCAACTTTGGAATATGGAAGAAGTGACATTATTACACAGGAAAACCGTTTGAAAGAACTGAGAATATGCATGGTACTAGATGTTTTACATACATCAACTTAGTCATCATCAAAACTCTATACAGTATGCATTCACATTATCCCCATTAAACATAAGAAAACCGAAGTACAGAGGCTTTAAGAAATATGCCTAAGCTTACACAGATAAAAACATGTAAGAGACTGCATTTCAACCCAGAATCCCTGAGCCTTCCTTTATAGATTCTCATTTTTCTTTTTCTTTTTTCTTCTAAATTTCTGATAGTGATTGTTCAAATATTCAAGACAGGTTAGAATCTTCAGAACTAAGTGAGGATGATTCTGACCCTAGTTCAACAATCCCATAGATTGACTAGAATGAGGGCAGACCACAACTAATAGATGCACCCAATTATGTAAGTTATTGGAAATTCTAACATACAAAATGGAGCAATCAGAAATTTAGCAACATTGCTATTTCTTGTCCCAAATGTGACAGGCAGCAGTACCAGAAAGAAAGCCAGAAGGACCATATCCATGGCAGTGCCTATACCCATTGCTTCCATCATGGGAAGAATGAACATAAAATGGTAGTCCTCAGGGCACCTGCTTCAGCTCCCTAAGAACCAATACCCCAATACCGTGGGTGGCTATACTTCCCTGCTCATTCACTTCAAGGTGCCAAGTTACTGAAATACTATTATAAATTTACACTAGTCATCCCTCAAGCCTACGAGCAGAAAAAAACCAAATTTGTGTCCAATAATTTGGTCAGTAGAAGAAATGAAGAAGATTCATTTGACCTCTTCCACAACCACCATTTTTAGACACAAGCCCTGGAGAAACCTCTGCACAGAAAAGGCAGAGAGATCATAAAATATCTCAGTGGGAACATGTGAAGCCATTCGTAGGCATTAGCAAGGCCAAACTTACCACTTTCAATATAAAGAGGTCATGACTCCTTTCAAAATGAGATTTGTTCTAGTGTTGCACCTTAGAAATTATCCCATCTCCCACTAAAATATAAGAAGGTATATACTCATAAATGAGACAAAAGGCTAAGGTCAATGGCGGACAATAAAAAAGAAAACATATAAGGAATAAGTTCAACCATTTTTTTAAAAGAAGAAACAAAGCAGAAATGAAACTTGACAGAATTAGTAAAAAGAAAAATTGTCAATGCAATACCACGCCCCAGTAGAATGGAAGAAACAGGAAGTTGTCTAATTTTCTACTCTTCCCTATTATACAATATTTGTCTTAAAATTTAAAAATAAAAAATAAATTCAAAATGTTAAAAGAACAAAAATAATTCAACTCTGCTTAATAACAAATGTCAAAGGGGAAACAAAAGTTTTAGTTAAAGGAAATTTGGAAAATAAAAAGGAAGATAAAAAAGGCTTAAAACCAGTCAAAGTTATACTCAGTGGCATTCTCAGAGTCTTAAACAATTGGACAGAAACTCGGATATGGGAATACAGAACTGAATTATTTTGGGCACTAAGGCACTGTGGTTCTGAAAGAATGGAGTAAGGAAAGCAAGACTGAAGAAACTTCAGAATTCAACATTTAGGCAGGAAAGGGCTGGGAAGACAGACTTTGGTACTTCTAGAACATACTATCAATAGTGCTATCAAAAAGGACAACTCTCCCCTCAGCAGCTGAATACCATCTAGCCTCACCTACCTTAAATGTGTTCAGAACACTTACATGAGCCGACGGTTTGGCAAAATCATGCAATACAAATCCTATTTTATAATAAAGTGTTGAATGTCTCATGTAAATTATTAACTACCGTATGGAAAGTGAAAAACAAAATGGCCATATGGGTACTAAAAGTATGATTTCTGCTGAGTACATACTGCTTTCATAAAGCCATGAAATCCTAAATTGAACCATTGTATATTGGGGAGTGTATATCAATATGTTAAGTATGTATTATATGATTAATAATATATGTTTTATATATACATTACATATAATACATAATTGTAACACAATATAATATAGAATTAATATATATACACACACTTAAATATACACACACATACATAGGAATCAACAAATTATACTTTCTCTCCAAATTTTGACTTAGGCCCAAAGTTGAGAAAAATGCAGTCAGTCTTTGTGCCTCCACTTCCTAGAGAGAGCTTTAAGTTACCTCAGAGAGACAAGCTGAATGTTGTGAAAACTGTTTCTGCCAGCATTAGCACTCACACACTATAAAAGTATCAGCTTTGAAAGGAGAGATTCTCCTTTTGGGAGAACTGTCAAAACTCGATGTTGTTCTTTTTTTTTTTTTTTTTTTTGAGTAGGTGTCTCATGTCACCTAGGTTGGAGTGTGTAGTGGCATGATCTCAGCTTACTGCAACTTTGGCCTCCTGGGTTCCAGCGATTCTCCTGTCTCAGCCTCCTTAGTAGCTTAAACTACAAGTACAGGCCACCATGTCCAGCTAATTTTTGTATTTTTAGTAAAGATGGGATTTCACCACGTTGGCCTGGCTGGTCTCAAACTCTTGACCTCAAGTGATCTGCCCACCTCAGCTTCCCAAAGTGCTGGGATTACAGGCATGAGCCACCATGCCCAGCCCAGTGCTTTTTTCTCCCATCACACCAAGTGCTATGGCATTCAGAGGAGCTTTGGTAGGTCCTATGATAGCTGTTCTCTTGAAGAAATCCTGAGGAAAATTAAAGACCAAACATTATGGCTGAGCTTGACTGAAACTGAAACTTGGTAGATTGAAGAGACCAAGACATAAGGAGTGGCGACCTCTGTGTTTGTCTCGGGTAAGGATGTATAACCCCCTACCTCCATGAGTACTCAAGGCAAGAAAGACTACCTGGAGGAGCAATGTGACTACCAGGATGCTGAAGGAGCTACCTGCTCCAGGATGTCAGCTATGTTAGATGAGAGGCACTCATAGCTTTCTCCACGTAGAGGTTCCTCAGCAACTCCAGGAAAGTGATCCACAAGATAAAGCTCAAGTATTTGTTCAACAACTGCCATATTAAAAGGATGGAATCTATAACTACCCATTTTATTATTTTCCTTTTTTTTTTTTTTTGGAGACGGAGTTAATTCTGTCACCAAGGCTGGAGTGCAGTGGCACAATCTTGGCTCACTGCAACCTCCATGTCCTGGGTTCAAGCAATTTTTCTGTCTCAGCCTCCCAAGTTGCTGGGACTACAGGCGCACAGCGCCACACCCAGCTAATTTTTGTATTTTTAGTAGAAATGGGGTTTCACCATATTAATCAGGCTGGCCTTGAACTCCTGACCTCAGGTGATTCACCAGCCTTAGCTTCCCAAAGTGCTGGGATTACAGGTGTGAGCCATTGCACCTGGCCTCCATTTTATTCTTAATTCCTCACCATGTGGGTCTAACTGTGGGGGGCAGATACCACAGCCAGCAAGTGTGAAGAAAAAGGAGTGGGGACGAGAGAAGTATCAGTCTCTCTTTAGACTTCCAGATCATTTCCCATAAACACCTGAATCACAACCTCTTTTTATCTTCCCAAGAACATTTGGTATTTCACTATATTAATGTTTGACAGAATCTTCGTTTAGAAAATTGCTATTGTCCAGTGTTATTTATAAATACATATGCACATAATCTAAAATACTTGCAAATGGATTACAGTAATGTGATAAAGAAATCACTGTGACAGCGTAAGATTTATTTTAATTATTTGAAGACATCTTGATGTTAGTGCATTTAGTAATATGCTTTATCTCCACAGATAGCAAAAATCAGATATGATTCCATTTCTATTTCTGAAAAAAACATTTAGTTAATTGAGGCGGGGTGGGTATCTACTTCTTCAACAACACAAAGTCAATGGGCAACATTAGTCATAGCAGTTAAACATTGCATTCATTTCCATTAGAATAAAGAACAAGGCCACTTTTCTACTGTGGTTAATATTAACTAAGTTAACATAGATGAGCAAGATCTAGCAATAAGAAACTAAAAAAACAAACAAACAAACTAGATATAAATATGGGAAAGTTCGAGTCACTATACTCCAAAGGAAAATCCAGAAGTCAGCAGAATGACTCTGTAAGTGATTTCAGTTTTACATCTATAAACAAAAGAGGGTAAATGACTAGAAAGTGTAGGCCAAATAGGATCCCATTTCCAATATTAACATCTTTTGGAATAAAAGACGTATGAAACTACCAAAAAAGAACATTAGTGAAGATTTAAATAGATGACAATGTAATTTTCTGTTAATGGAAAATCTTCATATAGTAAACTTGCCAAGAGTCTTCAATTTCATTCATAAATAAAACAAACTTGAAGAAAAGACACACTGAGAGTATTTTGCCAAATATATAGATAAAAATACTCAAAATCATTTTGAAAAATTAAACTATATGGAGAGAACGAGAGACAGTTTAGTATATAATCAAATATAGTTTTAAGCTACAACAATTACACTTACTGTGGTGTTACAAGTATAAAGAGAAGTGAAACTTAAGCAACAGCCCAGAAACACACTGATGAATTTAAAAAAAAAAAAAAAGAAATTAAGGACATTCTAAATCAAATTAAGTTCACTTTATCCAAAAATGCTATCTTAAAAAGGAAATACAGATCCCTACCTCATACCATATATTATCATAAAATATCAATGACTAGAGAGTGAAATAAAATTATACAAGAACAAATAAAAATACAAAAGACCTAAATGAATATAGGATGCTGGAGGAGCTACCAGCTGCAGGAGTGTCAGCTATGTTAGATGAGACACACTAACAGATTCTCCAGGTAAATGTTCCTCAACTACTCCAGAAAAATGCAAGAAATTGGGCAAGAAATTTCTAGGAATGAAACTAATAAGAAAACCAAAAATGAATTAGATTTACAGGAATGCAATTTAAAATCAATATCTGTAAAAATAGAATATGATGAAATTAGAATAATATTTACAACATAAAAGTGTATTATCCTAAAGAGCTCTTAAAAATAAGAAAACAATAAACACTAAAATTTCAGTTAATTTATTATTTTAACAAATAATTGCATACCTAGTATTGCTGAGTACTATTCAAGAAGCTGAGGATGTAGCAATGAACAGAATGATAAGATCTGGTGCCTCAGTGAAAACTACATAATAATGGAAATATGGGTGCATGGCAGGAACAGAAAAATTTTCTCATACACAGAGGACAGAGGGTCATAGGGTCAGTCATCAGTATCAGAGACCAGGTGATTTGAGAGAACAAATGGCAGTGTGTATATATGGGTTTTATCTTTTATTTGAAATATTTTACAACAAAAGTTATATACAAAAAGTTACATAATGATTTATGTATAAAGATATTTACTACAGCTTATTTATAATAGAAAAAAAAATGTTTAAATAAATCGTATTTTAGTTAATGATAAAAACATATTAACTTCTATAAAGCTGAAATATTCTTAGATATTGTCCCCAGTACTACACCAAATTAAGGATGTAGAAAAAAACAATTACAATTTTATAATGTAAGTATTACATATCATATTCCTTGTCATCGGTTCTTTAGATGTAGCTACATACATGGGCAAAGCAAACCCCATAAAAGCAAATGACAGGTACTTAAAAATGTAGCTACAGATAAATGCCTAATTAAATTATGATACAACAGTAGAATATAATAGTATTAAATTATTAAATCTCATGCATTAGAAAATGATCTGAAAATAAACTATTGGAAGAAAACATTAAAATATAAGCAATGATTATTTCTATATGTTAAGATGTTGAGAATTTTATACTGTTTTCAATATGTTGTATTTTTATAATAGTCATATTTTACTTTTATATTCAGAATATATGTTATATATAATTTTTAACTGTCCAATTTAGGGAACCCATTTCAATATTCCTTGACAAATAATCACTTTGTTTCCTATCTTTACAAACCTAATTAGTACATTGGTTTATGGTGTTTTTAAATTTTTATTTTTTAAGGGATGTGCCTTTTAGTCTTTGGCATGCCTCTTTGGTTTGATTAATGGAGGCCTCTTTTCTGCTCCTCTGCCTTGTAACTGTTTATTGTGGAGAAGGTGACAAGAGGCAGGACAATGTTACTGCATTCTCCCCACAAGGCCTTCTGTTTTCCAGAGATTAGAAATACCATCTCAACAGCACTAAGTTGCTGTAACAATTTCCCTCTCATTTTGCTTACACCCAGGGGCAAATGGCAATTTTCTTCTCAGTCATTTTCCAACTCTGAAAGCTGATGCATCTTTTCTCTGTTACTTAAGACCTTGCAGATAGTTCCCAGACTCAAAACATTCATGAAAACGTTTGGCCTCTGGTAAGCTGAAGCCAAGAATGAACTTGCGGGGTTTCAAACAAGCCTTAAAATCATATGGGGTACTGACCTGGCTCATAAGATTCTATTTGCCCTTAACAAAATGGCATTAATTATTGCTACTCCCTGAAGCCAAACTGAAATGTATAGTTACCCTCTTTGACAATGTTAAGTCTGAGGATGGAGAAGACAGAGAGTCAGGGGGCCAGATGTCAAGTATCAGAGCCCATGTGACAAGGGAGAAATAATACTGTGCTACTGACCAACAACGGAACCATGGTGTTTCCAGTGTGGTGAGGAAGGGCTCTGGTCCTCCTGTTAACTTACTGGCCTCTCTCTTAAAACCCATGATGGCCAACTGTTTCTTGTGCAGAGTGATTGGGTAGACAGAATGGGTGAAATAATTCTTCACACATATGTCCTCATATGTAACTGCCCATGTGTTTTCTCCCACCCTTCTTTCCATAAGTATTAATATTTATTGAGTGCTTGCTGTGTGTGGGATCAAGGTCTAGGAGCTGCAGATACAGTAGCAAACAAAATAGACAATGTCCTTCCATTCATGGGGCTAGAATTCTGTAGAATTCTGTGGGGAAGGCAGATAATGAATAAGAAAACAAATAATTTCAGCTTGTGATTAAAAAAAATCCTAGACTAAGAGCAAGTATCTGGGTAGGAATAGAAGTTGGGGGACACATTTTAGACCTCTAAGGAGATTCCGTACATGTCAAAATAGGACTGAATGATTGAAGGAGTCACCCAGTCAAAGACTTGGGCAAGAACAACACAGGTGGAAGGAACAGCAAGTGTGAGTCACTGAGGCAGGAGGAAGGTTGCCAGGTTGGAGTGGGAGCAAGAAACTGGAGTGCCCTGTGATGGAGTTAATTAGGATGAGTTGAGGGAGATGGCAATGTATGGCTGGCTGACACAAGCCAGGTCGTACAGGGTCTTAGACATAGCATGGAACTTTGATTGTAAGTGCAATGCGATGTTATTGGAGAGTTTTAAAGAAAGGTGGGGTCTATTCAGATTTTCTTCTAAAAGATGACTCTAACTTCCGTGGAGAAAATGGCTTCAGGTTAGTAAGAGTGAAGGAAGAGAAACTGATGGAGTAACACAGGTAAGAAATGTGTTTCACTGGACTGGGTCGCACACAAGCAATTACACACAGTTAAAGAAAAATTCGCTTCTTTAGCATTTTGCTTTTGCAATGGAATTTCTCACACTTTATCTCAAATTATTTCTAAGGTCCCTTCCAAATCTAAAAATCTGGTGGTTAATCCCTTAGGACCTTAGGGAAACTCAACAGTAACTTTTTCTTTCTCCACAATCATTGTAATATATTCAATAGCATCCTTGCACTGTCCATATCTATCCCAGTGTATAGTCAGTTAAAAATGCTGTTTTCAAATTTTGAATTTCAGAGAATTTCTCAAAACATATTGCATATTTTTGCTGTTTCAGATGCTACACATCAATTTTTAGATTAAAATTTGATCCTTATAGTTCAACTCGTGCTTTCAGTTCTATAGTCTGTGGGGCTAGACTACACAGGTGACTTCTCAGTCAGGAAATGGTGATGATACATGTACAATAGCTGATACGTTGTGATATGGGTTAAAAAGGTAATATTGAGGAGCAGAATTTAAGAATTCCTCCCTTATTGTTTCAAACAATTCATGCTTTGCAAAAATTATATGATGATCTTTGAAATTGTGACCAACTTTTATTCATTCAACAACTTGGTAATATATTGGTTAATAAAATAGAAATGGTCCCAACCTGCACTGCTTACAGTGTTTCTAAGACCACAACATGAATGAAAAAAAAAAGTGTGGGTGTGTTTGTGAGTGTCTGTGTGTGGGTGATGATAAGCATCATGAATAACGTGGTTAGGCCACAATGACATAGAGTGATATGGCATCTGCTTTTTAAGAGACTTAAGAAGGATCTCTCTCAGGAAGACATATAATCAAGGTCACTCATGCTTCATCCAAGTGAAGAGAGGATGAGAGACAGCGTTCTAAGTGGCAGAAACTTCACACTAGGAATTTTGTAGTTAGGAAAGGACCTTAGCAGTTCAGAGATGGGGAAGAAGGCCAGTGGTGGCTTAGACAAGCGACCCAGAAGAACAGGAAGAAGTTAGATCATAGTCCAACTCTACCTTGGTGGTAAGAGTTTCAGATTTTAGTTCAAGGTCCTGGGAAAGACAATAGAGGGTGTAAGGGGAGAAACATGGTGGTCACTTTTATTTACTTATTTTTTCATTCAGACTATTACTCTGGCTGCCATATGAAGAATAGGGTGGAGAAAGACAAGAGGTGCAAAGGTGTAGCCCAATAAAGAGATTATTTCATGGTTAGAGGAGAGATAATGGCTGCTTGATTTATATTAGAAAGGATACACATGGGAGAAGTTGACAAATTAAGGATACATTTTAGAGACAGACTTTATAAGAGGTGAGTTTAGATTGATATGAAGTAAGGGAAAGAAAAGAAAAATGGATAACTCCTAGGGTACTGACTTTAGTAATGGTAGATAAAGATGTCACTTTACAGAAAAAGATGACAGCAAGTAAAGGTTTGTTGAGAAAAATCAACTTGATTGTAAAAGACTCTAGACCAATAATTCCCAAGTGTCAGGAAATGCTTAAAGACCATTAAGACAAAGTCAACATCCTGTTGGTGTTAGCTAAAAATGGTAAAAGAGGTTTTCATCCAGGGAGTTAAAGATAAAATAAAATTTTAAAATCCAACATTAGAACCTTAAATGTAAAGCAGCACTGGTTAAGAAAATGGACGGAGACTACTGTGACTGAAGCAGGGAGAGGAGGCAACAGGGACTAAAAGGCAGAATGAAGTTAGAGAAGGACGGCAGAAAAAGACCTTAATGTGGAGAAGGACGAGGAGGAAGAGGAGGAGGGCAATGAAGATGAGGATGAGCTAATGTTTTCATCCATTCTGCACTAGTTGCATGGGCTAGGTTGTACAGTAGTAACAAAGTTTCCAAAATTTCAATGACTTAAAACAACGCTGATGTAGTTCTCACTCAAGCTTAATGTGTGTTTTTGATCAACTGAGTGTTCCGTTTCATACTGGCCTGCCTCTGAGACTCTTGATGAGTGGGCAGTCACCATTTGGGACATTGCCAATCATTGTGGAAGGAGAAAAGAAGACATGGCAAATTACACTCTAGTTCTTAAAGTTTTTGACAAGAAGTTAACACATATGACTTCCACTCTTACTGTCCCAGGTCAGCCACATGGCCACACCTAATAACAAGAGGCTGATGAAGGGCAATCCAATTGCATTCTGAGAGCTGAAATGTGTGGTGGAATTCCCTAATGATAGCTATCTGCCACACTTCAGTTGGATTAGCTCATTTAACCTCACAATGCTCTGAGGTAGGTACTATTCATTTTCACTTTATGAGAAAACCAAATTTAGAATAGGTAAGTAACATCTGGTTTAGAGAGGTTAGGATATAGACATGTTAATGATGAGCCACAATCTAAACTCAGAGAATAAATGCTGAACTCTTAGCTATACTACCTGCCCTGCCCATGTCCGGGATCTCAACTATGTTCTAAAGCAATAAGAAATTATTTAAATGTTTAAAGAGAAGAGTGGGATTTCCATTTTAAGAAATAGTGGGTATGAATTTCAATACGAAACTCAAATATTCACAAATGTTTCCCTCATAAATATTTCTGCCTTATTATGCATTGATCTTAATTTTTAGTAGGAGCCACTATTCCAATGGTGTGTGAAAAATTTGAATTTTAGTCCATTTTGAGCTACTGTTTTCATTGATGAAAGCTTGGAGATGCAGACAATGACAATCATATTTGCTCAAAATGATTACTCTCTATTACTGTTTGTATCTATTGAGATACTCTTAATTTTGTTTATTCTTCTCTGAGAGTATAGACAGGTTCCCAACATTGGTCTTTTGACTCTGAGATTATCTCAGCTAACTTCAGAGCATCTACTGGCTCAGTGGAACAGACACTGAGGCAGGACACTGCTATCAGAAACCGCTATCTCAGGGAGCTCTCCCTTTGCATTTGTGTACCAGTCAAGAATTGCATGAAGCTGTCAGAAGTGAGGGGCCGGGCATGGTGGCTGGCACCTGTAATCCCAGCACTTTGGGAGGCCGAGGCAGGTGGATCACAAGGTCAGGAGTTTGAGACCAGCTCGGCCAACATAGTGAAAACCCATCTCTACTAAAAATACAAAAATTAGCCAGGATGGTGGCAAAGGCCTGTAATCCCAGCTACTTGGGAGACTGAGGCAGGAGAATCTCTTGAACCTGGGAGGCAGAGGTTGGAGTGAGCCAAGATCACGTCACTGCACTCCAGCCTGGGCAACAGTGGGAGACTCCATCTCAAAAAAAAAAGAAAGAAAAAGTTAAAAATGGGAACAGTGCATCCACATCATCACCAAACATTGTCTAGGTCAGGGCTGTTATGAAGGCTTCATAGTTATGCCAAAAGTTAGATGCCTTAGAGAACTCATCTCCATGTTTAGAAAAGAACCCTATCTTCATGCTTCTTAATCTGTGAAAATAAAAAGAAACAGCCCTTATTGACCAAAGCTTTTTTATTTAGGTATTATGCTGTGGAAGTCAAAAGTATCATAACTAATTTAGTTCATATGCTTTTATAAGAATTATCTAAACATTTTTACTAACTGAATAAGATTGTGTGGGCTGACAGGAGCCTATGAGAAGAGAGAAGATTGAAGATAAAGAAAATGAAGATGAAGGCTGATACAGTAAAGTTCTAGAAAAAGTGAGAAAAGATGGGCTCACTGGGAAGAGTGAAATAGTAGCCTGCAGTGGGACAGTGGACACATCATTCCACATGGCTGATGAAAAGAAGAGAGAGTAGATGTGACTGCAGATATTAGATTGTGATGTGGTGTTACAATTATGCTTGTAGTGAATCTAAATGCATTGGTTTGCTGAAAATAAGATAACTAAGCCAGGCACAGTGGCTCATGCGTGTAATCCCAGCACTTTGGAAGGCCGAGATCAGGAGTTTGAGACCAATCTGGTAAACATAATGAAACCCCTATCTCTACTAAAAATACAAATGTTAGCCAGGTGTAGTGGCAGGTGCCTTAATCCCAGCTACTCAGGAGGCTGAGGCAGGAGAATCACTTGAATCCGGGAGGCAGTGACTGCAGTGAGCTGAGATCACACCACTGCACTCCAGCCTGGGCAACAAGAGCTAGACTTCATCTCAAAATAAGTAAATAAATAAGATAACTAGCTTGATAGAGGCCTGAAGGAATGTGGTAAGCATATCATACAGAAATTTATAGACATGTTGCAGGGAGCTAATCAAATGAATGGATTTAAAGTCATTCCTGGGACCAAGCTGAGTTTAGAAACCTTGAAAGTGGAATGGTTATCAATCTGATTATCTAGGGGGAGGGCAGTAGAAAGGGAGAAGATGGATCGGAAAATGTATCCTGGGTTTGGGTTTCCTTTGATAATTAAGACAGAAGGACTGGACTGCAGAAGAGTTGATGTTAAGAATATGGGTTATGCAGATTATTTGTGCATCCACAAGTGGCTAGAGAAGGAAGAAACACTAGGAGCCTCTTGATAAACTAAAGGGGAAATGAATAGAGCAATAACAATATGAGAAGCACACAGATAACATCGATTGAGTGTCTCCTGTGTGCCAGGTGCTGTGTTGCATAATCAGCAGCCTCAGAGGCTGATATTACTCCCTTTGTTCAGCTGAATTATTTTTAGCCTTAGAAAGATAAGTAATTCTTCCTGCAAAATCATTTCATTTATAAGTAATATTAAATTCCAAGTCCGTCTGACTCTGGTGTCCAAGTTTCTGACCTCTGAGGGCCTGGAGTTTACTAAGAAATCAAAAGCAATAGAAATGAGTGTGAAGTACGTGGAAGGGTGTGAGGTTGTGGTCTGAGGAGGGAATGTTTAAGGTTAAGTTTCATCATTTAAGTCATTACTGTTAATGCCTAGATTAGGGATGTGTGTGACGAAAGTTGAAGAGGGATGAAGATCATTCGATAATGGATTCCTAGAAATTGGAGCGACTGTCCTCTTATAAGGGTTATATATAGAACACTGACATAGAATTATAGCAAGCATTAAAATGGAAGGATGGAGAAAGAGCATGAGAGAAAGAAAGGCAGGAGTTGTGTAGTTATGGGAACTAAAAATTAGAGGTTGAGGAAATGAGAATTTATTGTAATCATGCAGGAATATCTCACAAACCCAAGGGCGTTAATGTAACTGGGCCTCAAGAAAGGTGGACGAGGAGCAGGAGAGCTGTAGAAAAATCAATAGTGCTATCAAACCATCTTCTTTTGCCTGAGCAACTTTCTCTGCTCTGTAGTGTCCACAGCAGTTGAAAACGACTTGCCTCAGTTCCCAAAACTTTACATCTGCCCCATTTCGTATACTCACCTATCTTGAGACAAAGTTTTTCAAATTCCTGGAAAAGGGAGCACTGACGAGGCAGATGCTCATTATAAGATCGTACTGTACAAAGTGAATGCTAAACTGAAGGAGGCAGTGGTGATGAGAGGCATTTTCCTGAGAAGGAGGAACATCCATCTTACGTGGATCTATGCCTGCTATTTTGGAGATACACACTTACAATTTTAAGCTTTTATTTCTGTGAGAATTTGCTTTCCACCCTCAACCTACCTCTTCTCATATTTTGTGCTAAAGTTATTGCAAAATAACTTAAAGGCAAGAAATTAGAAAATAAACTGGTGTCTACTAGGAAGCCAAAATGAACACACTCAAGAGCCCCAAACAAGTTAGAATTTACACTGAAACTTTCTAGAGACTGTATTTGTTTCTACAATTCCTTTGGTAGTTCTCAATTCTAGCAACATCTTAACTACCTACAAAATGAAAAGTGTTAGGAAGTCAATATTCTCTTTCAGTATTTACCCTAAGATAGATTCCCAGACAAGAAAACTGTTTATATACCAAAAGTTTGAATGACTGGTAAATTTAAATAGAATTGGTGTCTTTTAAATAAAGAACTACCTTTAGTGGTTTCATTAATTATTGCCATCAGTACTGTTAAAAATATGATTACACTAATGGATATATAGAAGGCATTTTTTTTCCTTCCTAAGAATCTTTTCTTTAGTTAGTTCTCAGAAAAGGCCAACATGGTTCCAGATGTGCTCTGTGTACAAAAGTCAGGAAGGAAAAGCCACTGAAGTTTTATTAAAAATTTAATATTTACTTTATAAAGGTATTAAAACTAGGAGTTAAAGTATTCATTATTTACTGTGTGTCACTTTTAGGAGTCCTGCTAAAAACTCATAAACTATAATTTATTTCAATATATATCATATAAATATAAAATATAAAGTTCTCCTACAAAGGGATCATCATACATTTTATCCTTGAGTTCAGGGCTCTTCTCATTTGGAGTTTTTAGAATCCTGGCCCGTAAAGGGGTTTTCAAGGGTGAGTGGGCAGGCGTTCCGTGCCTTGCTAGAAAGAGAAGGGCCATTCTGGGAAAGAAAAGAGAGGAGGGCAGGATTTTGTGGGTGGCACAAGAAGCAATGGTATATCCCTCTGCCACGGAGTGCCATGGAAGAGGAATTTTCGAAGCTGGCTGACAGCTGCTTGGATGTCTACGAAGATAACTCAGTTTCTCAGCTTGAATTGAGTGCTTTGTCTAAATCCAATAGAGAGGAACTTGGTGAGGGCCAGAGCTCTGAAAACTTTTAGAAAATGATCTGGGCCAACATTTTACAAAGCATCATTTAGCAAGAAACAATGGTAACTTCAGAGGATCAGAGGCTAGGCCGTTCTCACAATTTCATGGCTTTGATACATGGCAGGTTTCATGTATAATCCTACCAGGGGAAAGAAAGCACTGAAGAATTTCTGCAGATAGACTTTTCTTTGACCTAGGTAAGAGACAATATGCAGCTGAACTTAGTATTTTTTAATAAAGTATTTTAAAAACATAAAAAATATTTCTAAATTTATAATTACATGTTATAATCATATAATGAATAAATCATGCACACTTGTATTAGGGTTCTCTAGAGGGACAGAACCAATAGGAGATATATATATATATATATATAGGGGAATTTGTTAAGGAGTATTGACATACACGCTCGCAAGGTGAAGTCCTGCAATAGGCCCTCTGCTGAAGAGCAAGGAAGCCAGTCTGGGTCCCAAAACCTCAAAAGTAGGAAAGCCTATAGTTCAGCCTTCAGTCTGTGGCCAAAGGCAGGAGAGCCCCCAGCAAACCACTGGTGTAAGTAAGTCCAAGAATCCAAAAGCTGAAAAACTTGGAGTCTGATACTCAAGGGCAGGAAGCATTCAGCAAGGGAGAAACATGAAGGCTGGAAGGCTCAGCCAGTCTAGCCATGTTCTTCTACCTGCTTTTATTTATGCCATGGTGGCAGCTGATTAAATAGTGCCCACCCAGATTGAGGGTGGGTCTGCCTCTCCCAGCTCATTGACTCAAATGTTAATCTCCTTTAGCAGTGCCCTCACAGACACATTCAGCAACAACACTTTGCATCCTTCAATCCAATCAAGTTGACACTCAATATTAACCATCATGACACTGTCCAGGGCAATCAAGTTTCCTGGTTTTCTCATGACTGTCTCAGTTTTACAACTAGTCTCATGTCCCAAGAAGCTTTTCAGTCCGAGGTAAATTTGGACTGTTGGTTATCTGAGGCTCAATGAAGCTTTCAAACAAAGAAATAAAAAAACAAAAAGTTAGGAAGTTGTAATGTAAAAAGGCATCTGATAATAATTAATAACACATGGTGACTATAGAGTTACATGTAATTCTAACTCTAGACAAAAAATATTAAAAATTAAAAAATGCCCTAAGAAATTAAGATATGCTACATTAAAAAAATTTTACTCAGGGAAAAGGCAAAATACACTACTTCATGCTTAAAATTGAAATATTTGGAAATGTCATATAATAACTGTATACTTAAAAGATTAAGGTCACAATTAGGAGAATACAAATGGATTTTATAAAACATTTATGTATGTGATACAACACATATGCATAGGTACATAAATTATATGCCAATTTGCTTTGTTATCTCTGGTTTCTCATGAATACCTTTGTATTTCAAGAAATACACGTTTACATCATAATTCGCAAAGGCTGCACAGCATTATATTTTAAAGAATTGTTATAGTCTGACAGTTAAGAGCAGACTCTGGAACCAAATAGTCATTTTGATTTGGGGCAGACTAGTGAATATCTCTATGCCGCAGATGGGAGAATTAAATTCTTAAATACGTATTTATAAAAGTATATGGTGCAAGAATATTATTATTATTACTATTGAGGCACCATAATATATTTAATGTATACAATTTATCAATTCTTGTGTTTACAGGTCCAACTTTTTCCTGTAAAATAACCTCAATTCAATTTTGAATAAAAAACTATGCTTATTTCACAGTATTTTCTTCATAAACACCTATATTTTAGCAATCAATAAAAACCATTATCCAAGCTCTTCCAGATATTCCTAGGTTCCCAAATGTTACACAGAGTAAAACCTGTGCCCTTTCAAAATTCAAGTACTGACATGTATCTGAAATAATATAAGCATATATATAAAGTATCCTAATATTCATGAAGATCCCCAAATCAATCAAATTAAGAATAGTATCTGTCACATGAAATTTGTGTATAATCCCAATTCTGACAACGTATAACCCGAGTAGTTCTTAAAAATAAAACAACTACAAGGAATAATTCAGAAGAATATATATATAATATATATTTTATTTTCTTAGTCTACAGTGGGGAAAACTAGTTTTTATTGGGTTAATACCAGCAATTTTACTTCATCTAATTGCACCTATCTTGTCTAAGCCCCCATTTTAAAGGTTAATGTTCTGAGCCCCACAAAAGTGATTTTTCCAAGGTCAAGTAACTGCAGCTTGAATAGCCCCACATTCTCAAGCCTTTTGGGAGCATCACTCATTGTATTTTACATTTCCAAAAGTACAGAACTCTTTCCAAATCCTCTGAGGTTTCAGTGGGAAAGCAGTGAACGATTTGTTAGAAGCAAGCCCATTTCTAGTCAATGTCTCCAGGACTATTTTCTTCCTTCCTTTTGATTTTGACTCCTGTGTTTCTGGGTGTGGTTTACTCCTGATACTACATTCTCTGGGCACATTTCTAATACAAGGGTGTTGAGAATAGTTCACTTCTACTTAAAATGTGAGAGTAACAATGAGCAATGACAACAAAGAGGAGGAGGTAAGTTAGCATTTAATATCAGGTATCACTATTCTAAAAAAATTTAGCCATTTACTGCCACAGAAATGTTCCCAGGTGACTGGCTCTTCAGAGGATTCCATCTCCCGCTACCTATTGAATCTTTCACCTGCTCCTCCACTTTCTCTGTCTCTCTCTCTCTCTCTCTCTATTTCCCCTTGACCACAGTTCTCCTATTTTTCCTCTCTTCCCATCTTAGGCTATCCCTTAAACACTCAAAGTTTTTATTTCTTTAATATGTATCCCTCCTCTGGAATTTTTACATTTTTCACTTAAAGATAATATGAATATTCTCAAAGATAATAAAACCTCCTGACTTCTTACATGCATTATTATACTTGCCTAAAAGACCAAACTTTGACAGTCAGTGTTTATTTTAGGTAGATTTTTCCGACAACATTTTTGAAATGATGTATTGATTCTAGAGGATATTTCTTGGGTCATATTGAAAACAACAACAACAACAAAACCCATTGTTTCCCAGCAGACTACAGCTTCACGGAGATGCAGAATTTCCTAGGAAACAGCCTTTTAAGAACAAGATCTGTGTACTGACTACACTTTAGTACGTTTCCAAAACAGTAAGTTGAAGAGCCTGAGGGGCGTTCTGCAACTCTGTTACATTTCTACACTGGACCTGAAAGTGTCTCTAGCCTGTTTTACAGCAAGAGAGAGTCTCTGCTTATTTGTGAGTCATGCTAAATGCACAGCAGAGCAATGGGGGAGGGAACAAGGCAAGCACATCCTCTCCTGCATTTCTGTGTCCTTGCCTGACTCCAACCCATTAGGTCATAGGAACCTTTTAAGATGCCAGATGAAGAGCCACACATGGAGACACGCTTTGAGCTTCAAGGGTGTGGGGCACAGTAGGTACATGTGTCTTCATTTCCTTTTACATACACTCATAGTCCTTTTTAAAAAACTTTCCCCCAGACTCTGTTTTCCCCACTGTCTTTTTCTAAGGCATCATGATTCCTGGCATTTACTCCATACCTGGCCTCCTTTCATTCAGAACTTCACCTTCACTTAGCTCATATGTAGCTTTCGTGACTTGCTTGGTCCTCGCTCAAACTTGATTTGGAATTGCTTCTTGTTTTTAACTCCACTCTGCCTTTGTCCCTTTGACTGCTCTACCTCATAGAGTACCATGGGCAGAGGGGTCTGTACCATGAAGCCTGAACCTTCAGCTTCAAGGCCACTCACAGGCACGGTCCCCTTTGAGGGCTGCCAGTTTTGAAAAGAAGTGTAGAGAATTTTGGGGAGAAGTCAGGTTGCATCTCTATGTAAGTATTTCCGACAAGTTGTCTAAAAGAATCTCAAAAGAAAGAAACCTGGGTATCCAAGACTTCCATAAGTGTTTGCGATACTTTCTCATTCTAAATAAATAATCTGGTCGGACATGGTGGGTGATTCATGCCTGAAATTCCAGCACTTTGGGAGATCAAGGCAGGCAGGTGAATCACTTGAGCCCAAGAGTTGGAGACCAGCCTGGGCAACTTGGCAAAACCCCATCTGTATTTAAAAACTAATTAATTAATTAATATTATATTTAATGCCTAATTGTGAACTTGTGATTTTGTATTATGTTTCCTAAAGGGGCAACCTCAAATTGCATGAGTTTGAGGCCCCTTGCAGCCTAGATCAGACCTTGACCATCAGGTACAGACTATATTCATGATGATTTCCAAGCAGTATCCAGACTGACTAAGTTGAAGCATTCTCAGTGTTTGAGAAAATAAGGTGACCTTGAAGAGCAAAATTAGAAAATTCAGCAAATGTATTTAAATATGTGCTACCCGGAGAAGTGCTACTTAATTCTTATTAGAATATATACCAGGTGTAAAGTGCAAATATTAAGTCCTGGGATCTTATTCAACTCTTCTCTTTAAGAGAACAGAGGCCACATATGACTTTATCATGATTATATCCCAGTTTCTATATGATTCCTAGCACAATTGGTACTTAATAAATATTTGTATAAGAAATAAATTAATAGGTGAGTGTAACAGAAGCCATAGCCTTATAAAAATCTCTGATTAAAAGGTTTTTAATTATCTAGAAAAAGAAAGCAAGAACAGGAATGTGTCAATATTTTCAGCACTGATTAAAAGCTTTTAATTATCTAAAGAAAGAAAGTAAGAACTGGAATGTATTGATATTTTCAGCTCTAAGAAAGACTGTGTCCTGGCATCCAAAGACATGAGATGCCCTTGACAGCCCTCTATGTGCTATGGAGTTTTTACTGTGGTACAGCAGAACTCCAGGGCACTGTAATTAAGACTGTATACTGTCTCCCCTCACTTGGATTTTCATCCTTGAAAGCCACCTGCTGGTTTGCAATGCAGTGTCTTATGCAGAATATCCTTGAAGGAGAGATTATGTTGACCAGAAAAATAAGTTCTAGTCATTTAAGTTCACACAAAGTTTCTATTTTTCATTGTAATGTAATTTTATTTCTTATTGTAAGAGGTAACTGAATGGAGATATCATTAGTAATTACTTGGAAAAATAATAAAATCCTTAAAGGGTGAAACTAGCAAAAGGCTTTCTCAGCTACTTTGAGAACTGCTGTGTACATAAGGCTTTGGACAGTGGAAATCAGTGCCCCTGTCTGGCTGTCCTTTTAGGATTCAGTTGCAAACCCTTGTCGCTACACTAAGCTACTGCTTTCTCTCTTTTGCAAAGGCTCAGAGTATCAGGTGGCTCCAACAAAGACACCGCTGTATCACTCCTTAACATCACCACATTAGAGAGATCCAACTCTATGCTGTTCTCAGCCAGAGTTACCAGAACATTATCAGTGGTATTTTACTTCCGAAAAGAAATACTGGTGGCTGAGCGTGGTGGCTCACCCCTCTAATCTCAACATTCTGGGAGGCCGAGGTGGGCAGATCAGGAGGTCAAGAGATGAAGACCATCTGGCCAACATGCAAAATCTCATCTCTACTAAAAAATACAAAAATTAGCTGGGCATGGTGGCACATGCCTGTGGTCCCAGCTACTCAGGAGGCTGAGGCAGGAGAATGGCTTGAATCTGGGAGGCGGAGGTTGCAGTGAGCTGAGATTGCGCCACTGCACTACAGCCTGGTGACAGAACAAGATTTCAACTCAAAAAAAAAAAAAAAAAAAGAAAAAGAAAAAGGAATGCTGGCAGTTACAGAATGGAGGATCTTGAATTAAGTAGGCAAAAGGATAGGAGGGTTGTGACATTCAGAGAAGACACATCTAAGTCTGGATGCCGACAACAAATCTTCATGGACCTGCAATCCTAGACCAGATCAATGTCCCTCATTTTTCAAGATACTGTCACTAAATAGTATCAAAAATTTTAATGAAGATGGAATGTTAATGAGATATGGGATATTTGCATAGCTTCAAAAACCCTGCCCTGTAATATTTATTCCTTACTGTGGTGGCTTTAACATATGTTCACACCTGATTTGACACTGCTCCCTCTGGGAGATGAAGAATAATTTTCTTGTTTGTGAGCTGGACTCAGTGACTCATTTCTAATGAATAGATTATGGACAGGGAAAAATAGTTGACATTGAAGAAACCTGGCAGACACCACTTTCAACAAGTGATGTTGAGGGATCCACACATTTAAAATCAAGCCCAGGATCTTCATCTACAATGGTTTCCTATCTCATTAGAGAGATCAATCCTCTATTGAAACAGGCTTAAATTAACACTCCATGTTTTGCACTAATCTGAATCATCACCTAGACTCACCACTTTGAACTCTCTCTTTTTTTTTTTAAATTCACCTGGGTGCAGGTGGGCTAAGGCCAAAAAGGGCGTTAGCCACCACTTTGAGCTCTCAAATGTTTCTTTTCCGCAAGTATTTCTTCTTTTTTTACTGCTACCACCCTGAGGATGTTAATGACGATTGAATATTTATACCCTATAATCCATGAAGCTCAAAAGGCACACAGCCTCATGTTGCGAACCCCTGTTGTATCAGAAAACTAACATTGGCCTTACAGTTCTGTTCTGACAGAGGTCCTTCCATTGCACTGTGGTAAAGGAAAAGTCGCTCATATCCTTAACTGGGCCTATGCGAGTGTTCGCAGACTCTTTTTGCTACTCAAGCTTTGTCGTGGGACAAGCTTGCTCTGTTTCTGCATCGTAATGCATACTCAATTGATATGTGTTGAATGAATGAAAAATTCTTACAAAATTATTGGAATAGACAATTTAAATTTCTACCATATTCTAGTGAGATAGGCAAGTGACACGTTATTAAGTACAGTGTTGTAAGAGCTGCCAAAGGAGAGTGAAAAGAGCAAAGTATATGGCTTGACTGTGGAGGTCAGGTAAGGAATTTAGAGTTGGTAACTTTATGGCTGAGTTTTGAAGGATATTTAGGAGTTGATTCTTTTTCAAGCGGAGAATGACGTTTCAGGCTGGGGTGCAGCATACACAGATGGGCAAAGCTTTAAGACAAAACAGCACTTTTAGATATTTGTGAATCTTTCTCTTATTTGAAATATTCCTTTCCCTTTTTTGAGCTTGTATGAATGCTTAGCTTGTATGAGCTAATCACACTTACAATTGGAGGGCTGACTCAGTATACTTCCTTGAATCTACCGCTACTTAAACACAATATCTGTGTGCTTCAAACATAATCTTCTTTACACGGCCCTGGATAATCAGCAGCTTAGAAGACACTTCAGTTTTAGATAGGTTAAAAAAAATAGTCAATCAATTTGAGTCATCATTTGTCTGCCAATATACAATTTTAAATTCAGGAGATATTTGTCCTTCAACAGAAATAAGGCTGTGAAAATCTGTAGCTACAACTGAATATAACCAAGCAAATTATTTCTGAACTTGAGTCCTAGGAGGAGAGATGAATAAAAAGTCATATACTTAATTGTGATCACACTGATAGGATACTTTTGCTAAAATATAAAGAGAGAACATGCAGATAATGTATTACTTAAGAAAATATCTAAATAGCTTTGAAAATATATACTAGGAGGCATTCATGAGACTCAACAAACACCTTGAACTCATGCTACAAGGGTAAAGAAAGTAAAATTCCTTTCATATATCTATTCTTAAATAATGCAAGTTGTCAATAATTGTCATAATCTAAATGTCCAACTGACAAGTGTGTTCCATACAAAAGCATGGAAGCCGTAAATGTTTCAGAAATTTTCTCTGGTCCTGGGTTGATAACCACTCATTTCCATGAATAATGCCACGTTTCACATTATCTGAATTCTTGCCATTAGTAATCCTAGTGAACATTCACATAGCGTTCTCTTTTGTGGAAACCCTTCTAGAAGATGCCTTACAAGAATACATCATTATATATGATTCCAGCCCCTTTATGTAGGGAGGAAATAAATCAGTATTGAGTTCACTAAAGAAGCAGACTCTGGGGAATTAATTTGGAGCTGGAAACATGCAGGCTGAAAGAAATCCCAGACTAAGAGGCATAGAATAATGTAAAGAGCAAGACCTTTGTTATCAGGCTACCTGACTGTCAACCAAAGTTCTGCCACATATGCACTGTTAAACCTAGGGGCACAATTTGTCACTTTCCTCAGTTATAAAATTAATATTACAATTTCTATCTCCTAAGGTTGGTATAAAGAGATCTAAAAAGTATGTGGCAAATAATATCTTTAAATGTTTGTGGTCATTTCCTGATTTCCCCCCACTCTGCCTTCAATATTTTATTTTTTCCCTTACCTTTCTATTGCAGATAACTAGGTCATTCTAACTCCTAATGAGTCAGAGAAGCACTGACAAAGCAGAGAATGAAAATGATACAAAGTTTTAGCTTTTTGTCTTGAAAGCATTCTCTCTGAGGGCATTTCAGGCATGGAAGAATACAGGTGGTATAACAGGAGCGTTCCCTTCACTGAGGTTGAAAAATTTGGACCAGGGAGGCCGAGATTACGCCACTGCACTCTAGCTTCGGGGACAGAGTGAGACTCTGTCTCAAAAAAAAAAAAAAAACCAAAGAATCATTTCTCTTTACTGGGGCTAGGAATAAAGGTTAAGAGAAGTAATGGTAAATAGGCATAAAGGGTTTTATTTTATTTCAGTAAGAAAACATGAGACTTAAATGTCTAAGTCTACAATATAGCATTGTTAATTGTAAATACAATATTTTACAGCTCTCTAGAACTTACTCATCTTGCTTAACTGAAATTTTATATCCATCAATCAGCAACTCCCCATTTCCTCCCCTGACCCCTGGCAACCACCATTGTTCTCTTTGATTCTATGAGTTTAACTATTTTAGATCCCTCATAGAAGTAGAATCATGCAGTATTAGTCTTCCCAGGATCAGCTTATTTCACCTCACATAATGTCTTCCAGGTTTATTCATGATGTTTCATATTGCAGAGTTTCCTTCTTTTTATGGATGAATAATATTCCATCGTATGTGTATACCACATTTTCTTTATCCATTAAGACACATAGAGTTTCTTAAAGGAATTGTGTGCCCTCTTCCTTAGCTGGCCTTCTAAGGCTTAATTCTAGGAGGAGAGCTATTAGGGTTTGAGTCAGGTGAGTAGGACCCTTCTTGGGGCATCAGAGGTGGCAGCCCAGAGTTGGGGAGTGGAGCCCAAGTAGGGGAAGAAGAGCAATCCTTGGTCTGGCATTGGTGGCAATAACCCAGATTAGCATGTTGGAACTCTAACAAGTTCTAAAGGATGTATGTGAGAGAAGAACCATAGTTGCTAAACAGGAAACTCATTACACGCAATAAGGACTGATTAAATAAGCCCAGATTTCAGGATAATGGGAATGGGTTTCTCACTGTTTGAGAGAGGTACAAGTAAGAAAAGAAATAAAACAAGTGTGAGGTTTCTGGTGTTGCAGTGGAATAGAAGTATCAGTGTGAATTTATGGTTTTCAATAGAAATAGAAATCAAAATAAATTGAGGTGTGTGTGTGCATATGCACACATGTGTATAAATCTGTCCTTTCCCCAGCTCTTTCCACTGAGAGGGCCTGAGAGTAGACACATTCCGGTAGGTATTAGCATGTGCAGCACCGAGGTCTTGGTGTCTAAATGCTATGTTCCACAAAAAGAACATGGATTCCTTAGAAAAATGACTGATGATAGGATCCGGAAAATCTAAGATTAGCCTGGAACATTTTACCATTCCAGGAAACAAGGAAAGTCCCCAAGAATGGTGGGATCCTGTCAAAAGAACAAAGAAGACAAAAAATGTATTGTGAGTCTCTATTAGACAAATCTGGAAAAAACTGAGGATTCAAATGAATAATGATTGACATAATTTACATTCCACTGTATAAAGTAGAAATCCCCAAGTCTCTACTGATATAAATGATACGAGTGAGTAATTAGAGAGAAAAGAAAGTTTTCTTTACAGAAGAAGGCCGACTAACCAAAGCAGAAGAAAGGGTGGAGTGAGAAAATTGCCTTTTGGTAAGTGGAACAGTGATAATAAGACAAAAAGAAACATTAATAATTCTAATAAAAAAGGTAATATTTGTCAAGAAATGAAATATTCACAGAGTCTCAAAGTACTTCTGCAAACATACTGATAAATTACCCGAAAAAAGAAACAAACTAACAGTGAAGAAATTTTGCAGACACCATTTTAATCAAAATACCAAATATAACCATTAATGAGACAATCCAAAATTGTATACTACCAGAGAAAATGCAATGAGAAGAACACACTATCATTTTTGTGATATTCCTGCCCAAATGAATAATCTGCATTTAACCATGAACAAACATCATATACCCCTGGATTGTGGGATATTACACCGAATGACTGGGCTGCAAATTTTGAAGGAATAAAGTTTGTGAAAGTCATCTGGGCGCGGTGGCTAACGTCTGTAATCCCAGCACTTTGGGAGGTCGAAGTGTGAGGATCACCTGAGGTCAGGAGTTCAAGACCAGCCTGACCAACATGGTGAAATCCCGTCTCTACTAAAAATACAAAAAAATTAGCCGGGCATGGTGGCAGGGACCCATAATCCCAGCTATTTGAGAGACTGAGGCAAGAGAATCGCTTGTACCGAGGAGGCGGAGGTTGCAGTGAGCCGAGACCATGCCATTGCGCTCCAGCCTGGGCAACAAGAGCAACACTTCATCACAAAAAAAGAAATGTGAAAGTCAATAAAGACTGAGGAACTATTTCATATTGAAGAAATATAACCACTAAAATGCCATTGCAATACATCAGAGATAATGAATCAATGGCAGCAATATATTAATATTAATTTTACTTTATTCCCAGGGCATTAGAATCTACATTTTTTGGGCATTACAATAGTTACATTTGTCTATGTTGAGGCACTTAGGATTCTAGAATGTGGGTTGCTGACAGAAGGCAATAGTTAGGAAGTTATAGTTGTATACTAGCTACCTTGTTCTTCTAGAGTAACTTTTTGCCAGTTGGAATGAGAAAAAACTCTTCTCTCAGTTTGCCCAGAGACAGAACTGATAATTCTGAGCACTGGGCTTTGCCTCCCAGAAGTGGTGTACGGCACAGTATACAGGTATATCATTGCTGGTTTCCAACTCCACCAATGCTTTGACATGGTTTGACAAAGGGATATTATGTTTATGGGCTCGTATTTTTTCCTTACTCAGCCTCAGAATTCAAATCCAAGTATGTGAAATGAATCAGTAAAGATATTGACAGATGGTTTGGTGGTTTAATCCACATTATTAAAATTTAGTGTTGAATGAATCAACAAGTAAGTTAATGGAAGAATGCATAGATTAAAAAAAAACAAACATTTTATCAAGAACATCCACACCTCACTCCTCCTCTTCAAGAATAATTGCTAATTAAGTTTATTTATATTCTAGATGGGCTTCAAATTAGCCGGTTATCTCCACTCATAATTTTTTAACCAGAAATGTCAACATGAAAAACACAATATTATAAAGTAAAAGCACTAATTTAGACAACATGGTATAATATATTTTATTGAATAGTAGGTCTTAATTTACTTTGTTACCTAACCCTAAATTTTAAAATGGTGTGAACATGCAAAATCTAAAAGTTCCAGTTAGTTTCTAAAGGAATAAAAATTTAGCCTCTGGATTTGGTCACTTTCTACCAGTTGTTTCATTTTAAAGAAGAGCTGGTGATGTAAGTGCTACTTTTACTCTGAGCTTTACACTACATGATTAATGAAATCATTTTCTTCCAACTGATATAAAGGAGCTTCCAACATAGACACCATTTGTGTGTGTGTGTATGTGTGTGTGTATGTGTGTGTTTGTGATTATTTAAAGGTACAAGACAATCTGATTTCTATTCTTTGCAAAGCCTATATTAAATTCACTTACAGATTGAGTCCTGTCAGTCTGGTTGTTTCTTGAGCTATTTTCTCTCTCTTTTTTATCTTTCCTTTTCTTTCTGCCTCAGATCACTATTACGATTTTTAGAGATTTCATTTTTATGTTTTTAATTTGCAAGATTTTCAGTGAGCATTTCTGTGTACTCACCAAAATTCTTGTATCATGAATGAAATGATCTCAATTATATTTCAAAGAATTTTATTTATCGTAGTTCTGAAGTACTTTTTGTCTGCTGGGTTAGATTTATTTCTTTGGGTGATGTTTCTTAATCATATTAGCACTACCTATTTTTCCTGTAATTTTTATGTGTGAACTCATGTTTGAATTTAAAATTTCCTGAAATCCTTCAGTTGACTTTATAAATTTACCTCAATGCATTAATTTCTTCAAAACGAGATCCCCTTTCAGTACCTTGAGGTCAATTTCTGTGTAGTTACTTCTGTCTTCCCAGTTTAACACTGTCCAGCAGTTTTCTGCAAAGGCATTGATATGACATTTTCCTCTTTATAAATTCCAACTTTGCCCTCAGCTTCTCCTGGCTATTTCCTAGACTCTTCCCACCAACAGTTATCCTTCCCGCACTTAAACACAACCATGCCTATACTCATTGCCCCTTAATATTTCCAGAATTTGGTACAGTAGGTATCATCCTGCAGTTCAAATTATTTAAAGTAATTATGTCATGCTTTTGTCTGAATAAATTCATAATGAGAAAAATATATTGTGAGTAGAAAGTCGGACTAAAGCCAGTGGATACTTTGTGCTTAGCTATTTTTATGCAACATATGCCCCAAGGGCTTCATGGGAGCAGCAAAAATAATATGACTCCTACAATAGGTTGCACATTTTTACAGTTTTCCAACTGCTTCATTTGGTTTTAATGCTTAAAATGTCCCTGTGTAGTAGACAGAACAAGTATTACTTTATTCAATTTACAGCTGAGAAAACAATGAATTACTTCTCTACCATAATGGAAAATCATGAATTTTTCTCAGACTTATTGATTCTAAATTCACTAAATTTCATTTATGCTATGATATTATTTCTCTTAGTAATAACATCATGTATTAAATAAATACAGACATATATGTATGTGTGTGTACTGTGTGTATAAATCTGTGTAGATGTGTGGTTATGGGTTATATACACACACACCTATACACAGATAAATGTGTGTGTGTTTCCTTCTTTCTTTGTGTTTGTTGAGGTGGAGTCTTCCTCTGTCTCCCAGGCTGCAGCATAGTAGTGTGATCTCAGCTCACTGCAACCTCTGCCACCAAGGTTCAAGCAATTCTCCCTCTCCCACCTTAGCCTCCTGAGTAGCTGGGATTACAGATGGGCACAACCATGACCAGCTATTTTTTGTAGAGGTAGGGTTTTGCCATGTTAGCCAGGTTGGTTTCAAACTCCTGGGCTGAAGCAATCATCCTGCCTCAGCCTCCCAGTGTTGGGATTACAGGTATGAGCCACTGTGCTGGGTTATTTAAGGATAAACAGTAACAAGCAATAAAATACAAAATCACCTTCTTATCCAGAAATCTGCCTTCCTAAAAAAGTGTAACACAAGTGTCTGATTAACTTAGAAGAATAACATAGTTCAAGAGACATGTAAAATGTTAAGCAAAGAATACATTTTCAATGAATGACACAGAAACTTACTATTTAATGTCATCCTAGGAAGCTAAAATGTAAAAAACAAAATTTCTTCAGCTTTAGAGCACAAAACGTATGCAAATGCAGAATATTAGTTTCCCTTCTGCTGATGCTTCCTGGATAAGCAGAGAGAGAATGTAAAAACATTATTAAATTCATTCTCTATAATGTATATAAAAAGATTCTAAAATCAAGAGAGATTGATTTGTTAAAGTAATAAAAAATTTTATCATGGGGCCCAGACTAGGACTTGTCTCTAAAATACAAATCTGTTATATTTTCACTACCACATAATTCCTTGACCCAGGGGAAAAGTTAATGTCTTTAAGCAATCAGTGAGCTCTAACCTTAAACAAAACAAAAACAATAAGTAATCAGGCAAGGAGTGGTACCATTAACTGGAATGGTGAAATCTAGAAGAGAAACGAGTGTGAGGGCAAAAATAGATTAGTTTTTTTGTAGACATCTGGGCAAATATAAATATATCTAAGGACTTGTACAGTCTTGGTAATATTCCTCTGTGCAATTTTCTTCTTTTAATGTATGAGATGTCTTTCCTATAAGAACACATACAAACCTCTGTTCCTTACTCTTTATAATATTTGCATGGTATTCCATTGCAAGAATGTACCATATTAAATTTAAACAATTTCCTATTGATTGACAGATTTTATCTAGATTTTTGTTACTATAAGTAATACTGAACATCTATATTCAAATAACTCAGGATACTTTTGTAAATATATTTAGGGCATTAATTCTGGCACCTTTGTTTACATACAGTAAAATTCAATCATGTAAAGTGTACAGATTGGATAAGTTTTGACAGAGGTGTACTGCTATGTAACTACTACCACAATCTCAGTATAGATATTTTCACACCCAAAAAGTTTCTTTGTAGTACTTTGCAGTCTCTTATTGTTCATCCTAGAATTGGGTAACTGTTGATCTGACCTCTGTCACTATAATTTTACCTTTTCCATAATTTTATATGAATGCAGTCATAACTTGTATGCTTTGATATTATTTCTTTTACTCAGCATTCTGCTGCTGAGATTAAATTTTTATCTTGTGTATAACAGTAGTTATTCCTTTGGATTGTTGACATTAAGTCTTCCAGTTGAACATGGTTTATTGGTCCATTTGTTTAAGTCTTTAATTTATTTACCAATATTTTGTGGTTTCCGTATAAAGGTTTATATATGAATACATACATATGTCATGTGCTATATGTGTGTGTATGTTCATATATGTATATGCCATATATACATGTGTTTTTGTGTTTATATTTAAGTAGCATAGTTGATGGTGCTAGTTTAAAATAATTTTTTCATTGCAGTTTCTTTTCTTCCTTTCCTTTTTTTTTTTTTTTTTTTTTTTTGTGTCAAAGTGTTGGTCTGTCACCAGGCTGGAATGCATTGGCGGAATCTCAGCGCACTGCAACCTCTGACTCCCTGGTTCAAGTGATTCTCCTGCCTCAGCCTCTTGTGTAGCTGGGATTACAGACACGTGCCACCGCACCCAGCTAATTTTTGTATTTTTAGTACAGATGGGGTTTCACCATATTGGCCAGGATGGTCTGAATCTCCTGACCTCTTGATTCGTCCACCTCGACCTCCCAAAGTGCTGGGATTACAGGCGTGAGTCACTGCGCCCGGTCTCACTGCAATTTCTATTCCCTGTGCTAGTATGTAGAAATGCAGTTGATCTTTGTATATTGACTTTGTATGCTTTGACCTTGTTAAACGCACATGGAAGTTCAAATAGCTTACTTGTAGATTGCTGAGAATTTTCCACTTTCGTGAGGATAATCGTGTTGTTAGTCTTATTTTTCAATCAATACACACTTATTTGTTTATTATCATGGCTAGGACCATCTGTACAATGTTGAATAGAAAGGGTGAGAGTAGAAATACTTGCCTTGCTTTGATATTAATGAGGAAAGAACTCTATTTTCCATTATCAATGCATTTCTGAGTCTTTGCTCATCTGAGAATGTCTTTATTTTGCCTTTATTTTTGAAAAAAACAATAGTTCTGGGTATAGAATTCTTGTTTGAAGTTTCAGACCCCACATCCAACATTACAGGTACTATTCCATTTTTTTGGCCATTATAGTATTATTGTTCCCCTGTAGATGATGAGTCCATGTTTTCCCTGCTGCTTGCAAGATTTTCTTTTTGGTCTTGGATTCATTCATTTGGTGCTAATGTGTCTAGGTGTGGATAACTTTGTGTTTAACCTATTGTGTGCTTCTTGGACCTGAAGATCCATGTTTTTCAACCAATTTAAAACTTTAGGGTGCATTCCTTCTTCTAGTTATTTCTGCCTATTTCTCTAAAGATCTCTTGTCCTTCTGGGTCCTCCATTGTGTGTTTATTGGTACATTAAAAATGTTTCACAAGTTGTTGAGTTTCTGTTCATTTGCCTTCAATAGACTTTTTGTTTCTTGATAATTGGATAATTTCTATTAATCTGTCTTCCAGTTTACTGATTCTTCTGGTATTTCAAATCAGCTATTGATTCCCTCTAATGACTTTTTCATGTCAGTTATTATAGTGCAACTTTCACCTTGAGAATTCATTTATAACTTTTCTCTACATTATCATTAAACAGGGTCTGCTTTAGTTCTTTGAACATCTTTATAATAACAGCAATGGAATTTTGTCATCTAAATCCAACATGTGGAAACACTCGGAGTCAGTCTCTGTTGATAATTTTTTTTATTGTGTATGGGTCCCAGTGAATGGTTCCTTTTCATGTCTCATCATTTTTTGCTGAATACTGGATATTTTAGCTACTTTATTGTAATACTTTGAATTCTGACATTCTTCCCTCTGTGGGTTTTCATTGTTGCTATTGTTTTGTGATTTATTAACTTGCCTAGACTTAATCTGTAAAGTCTGTCTTTCATGGACTGGGATTTAGTTCTAAATATCAGTGGTCTCTGATGTGTGTGTGTGTGTGTGTGTGTTTGTGTGTGTGTGTGTATACATTTTTAAGTCTACTTTTACAAAGGTCATCATAACTTTTGATCAATCCAAAATTTGGTGGAGGTTGTGCTCAAGCACCTTGAGGAAATAAGTTTCCCAATATGCTTATAGATCTATGTGTTAGCTGGGGAGCAAATGCAAACATAACGACTGTTTTAAAGTCTCCTCCAGCTTCTACTTTGCACCACTCTCTCTCACACGTTGCCTACACATGCATGCAATGTTTGTTATCAAGCAAGTGTGGGTGGCACCAACACATAGCCTTCAGTCAACATAGGGTGCTATTGAAACTAGCAAGTCCCCTACAATGGTCTCACCACTCAGAACTTCCAGTTAAATTCCCAGCTAGTCCACTATCTGTTGCTCTCCACCAGTTAGGCCTTCAAGCCGTTGGTATTCCTTGCCCACTTGCCAGATGATCGCCTGCTTTGTTACAAGATTATATTATTATTGTTTATTTAAAAGAGAGACAAAGAGTGAGAGAAAGTAAGGGTGAGAGGGAGAGACACTTTCCAATTAAGTTTTCTTATTTTCTGTAGCATGTTAAAACTTTCTTCCTATAGGTCCTGTGCATTTCTGTAACTAAATTCCTAATTGTTTTATAGTTTTAGTTGTCATATAAATGGGATTTCTTTATTATAAACATTCTACTGTATTTTAATGGTTCAAGAAAAATTTTAATATAAAATTGTAGCATTTCTAACAATGAAAAGATTGTTATTTTCATCATATTACTGCTTGCTCATAAAATACTATAATTGTCAGCCTAAATTCAAACACTACTTCAGAATAAGGGTAATATAAACTCTATTCAAATATCATAAATATTTTATTATGCAGTTAATATCCCATTTATATTTTTATAACATCTTCAGAGATATGAGCATCAGGACTTGTCTTGAAAAGGGAATTATTCTGTATGTGTGTGTTTGTGTGTGTGTGTGTGTGTGTGTGTGTGTACTGAAGGCTGTCAATGCAGACTAACAATGGAGTTTTACCCAAAATCAAATCTTTGGATCTTACAGATGAGAATTTTAAATATTGACAAAGGCAAGCATATACTATAGTATTATAATTATAACTTTTTAATACAAATGATTTTAAATACTACAAATTATTCTACTCATTAAGGCACAGTAGGTTTTATTAATATTCATAGAATATGGGAAACAAAATTAAGAAATATAGAGGCAATTTCTAAATTTCTTTTTCCTTTTTTTTTTTTGAGATGGAATCTCACTGTGTATCCAGGCTGGAGTGCAGTGGCGCAATCTCTGCTCACTGCAACCTCCACCTCCTGGGTTCAAGCAATTTTCCTGCCTCAGCCTCCTAAGTAGCTAGGACTACCAGGCATGCTCCACCATGCCCAGCTAATTTTTGTATTTTTTAGTAGAGACGGGGTTTCACCATGTTGGCCAGGATGATCTCAATCTCCTGATCTCGTGATCCTCCCGCCTCGGCCTCCCTATTTAATTTCTAAATTTCTTAAAGGCCAAAGCCAAAACGGAGCTATAAGCAGTTATAAAGTCAGTCGCACATTCATTTTCTACTTAACAACTAGGAATGTTATCTGTTTCCTTCTATACTTGTGTATGCGTTTCAGGGATTGGACTTAAATTCTGAAGAGCACATTTCCCATAACGTTTTGCTAGTAAATTCTAATTTACATTCCATCAGTGAGAGTGACTGCCATAAGATTTGGAAGTAGGGAGGATGGGAGAATTCTTATTATACCTGTAGCGTCTTTGCCCAGCACAGGACTTTGGCAGTTGCACGCAGAAGGCTTTTCAGCAGCTTCCCAAAATCTTCCAGGGAATCACTTGCCTTAGCACTGATATTCCTGCAGTGATTCATATGACTTCTTACTTCCTCAAGATCTTTTTTTTTCTGACCACTACAATGTTATTCCTTACAAGTATATTGTAAGTACCTAATTTCCTGTTTTTGATTCTTGGGATATTTTCCTGAGCAAATTCCTGATACAGCATTTGGAGATTCACAAAACAGCTGGAACCTAAGATTAAATATACAGAAGATGCATTTACTGTTCAACTACTATTCATATGTTCCCTCACGTTGCCCAGATTCTTTTCAATTACGTGAGTCCTGATGTTTAGTTTTGCCATGGGCTCTAGGAGGAAGTTGTTGACATAGCCTCTGGTATAAAAACCAGAATGTTAAATCATTTGTTCTCCAATGGCCTACATGTGTTTTGTCCTGAAGCGTCAGGTATCTACCTTCTAGTCTCTTGAACAGTGTTACACTAAGACCCAAAGTTAGATGTCAACGAATACCAAAGGGCTTTTATTCTTATTTTATTTTACTTACAATTCCAATGCAATAGAAATGATTTTATATTATAAGTATTTGTTATTCATAATTACACATAGTTCACACAAAAATAAATGTGTACAGTTTATAAAATAGAATAACAAGGCATTTATTCAATGTTTATAGATTTATTATAGAAAATAATCTTTATGACTATATTATTGTTGTTTACAGATAATAAGTATGCCCTTGAGATAGAAGTTAAGACTTCTATGGCTCTATTAGTATTAAAAAAAAAATCTGCATTTTTTCTTTCACTCAACAAGTATCTCATAAACACCATCTTTGTACACTCATATATGACCCTCTATGGTAGTCAGCTTGATCTGCCATGAAATAATACCACACACTCGGTGGCTTAAATGACAAAAGTTTATGTTTTCATAGTTCTGGAGCCTGGAAGTCCAAGATCAAGGTGTCAACAGAGCTTTCATTCCAAGGACTCTCTCCTTGATTAACAGATGATCCCTTCTTGCCATATCCTCACATGGCCTTTTCTCTGCACACTCACAGAAAAAGAAAGGGCCCTGGTGTCTCCTCTTCTCAAAAGGACACAAACCTCATTTGATCAGAGCTGCATTCTCATGACCTCATGCAACCTTAATTACCTCCTTAAAGGCTCTATCTCCAAAAACAGTCACATTGGAGGTTAAGGCTTCAGCATATGAATTTGCCAGGGCCACAATTCAGTTCATAATACCACACAAGAAAATTATTTTCTCAAAAGGAGTCTACATTAAGAAAGTTGTAAAATATTTGGTTTCCAAAATGAAGAAAGACTTAGGGAGGGCACAAGTTTCTATCATCTAAAATACCTAATGCTACAGAAAGAATTTCAGATGAAAGTCTTCTAATTTTTAATACTAAAGGTATTTACATAAAACATACAAAAGCAGTTTGGTGAACTTAATGATGCAAGTTTTTCTAGTTTTTCCTTTCCAACACTTGATTAACTTTATTGCCAGTATTTGTCTCGTAATTTCAAGATTCTAAATGTACCTACGAAATTGATTATCTTTAAAATGTAAAAATTATTCAATGTATGCCAAAGAAAAATCAGCACTTAAAAGTTATTTGAGAGGTCATGTACTTTTACTCTTTGATATTAAGCAACTACTGAAACAAAGTGAATCTGACATTTTGTTGGACTAGCGTGTATGAAAGAAGTATCTACTCTTTTGACTTTACATATTGTATCAGTTGGATTCATTAATTATGCCTGCATTTTGGAAAGTTTCCAATTGCTTGTTACTCAGACACATGTCAAAGAATATACCGTGATTTAACTATGGTGTCAAATAAAAAAAGCAGCAGAAGAAAAATTTCAGGTCCCAAGAGAAATGTGATATTTTAAAACAGAAAGATTTATTATAAAATAAAATGGCTTTTATTCTCTATACTGAAAAGAAGGAAAAATGGTTACTTTATATATTATCTCATTATTTTATGGCCATGTGACATTTAAAAAAGTGAAAATTCAATATTTTTTATGTTCCTTTTTTCCTGCTTCAATTAAAAACCTGCTTTCTTTACTTCTAACATAAAATTTTTGATATGCTTATATTTTCTATGTTATAGCTAATTAACATTCTTTTTTTTCTTTTTTATATTATAACAAGAGATAAAATAATTTAAAAAACTAAGACAATTTTTTGGTAACTCATCACTTAAGGCAAAATGTGTTCCTTTTATCGTAGTCTTTATTAGTGGTTCTCAGACTCTAGTGTGCATCAAAATTGGCTGCAGGACTTGGAAAGCACAGATTGCTGGAGTCCATCCCCAGACTTTCTGACTTATAGGTCTGGAGTGAGAGGTGTCTTTTTATCTTTTTTCAATATTTTTCATCACTTTCTTTTTCTCTCCTTAGCTTTGGAGAATTTCTTCATATCTCTCTTATAGTTGATTTATTCGCTCATCAGTCACGTTATTGAGGGAATTGAGGGACAGGAGAGACCGATGGGTGAAACAGGAGGATTTTATTGAAGTGGCCACTGACCCAGTGGATTAACATCCAAAGGCTGAGCGGGGAACAAACACATGGCTTGACTTTTATGCATGCGACCAAAGGAGATTGGGCATCCAGTGGCCTGGAAACTTGCCAGGCGGGAAAGGAGCTCACAGAGGCAGAACAATGACAGTTTATCAAGTAGTGACAGCTGTTGCAACTTAAGCAAGGCTTGTGACCTTCGGCACTCATCAAAAATGGGAAAACAGGAACTGATAGAACTTTGACAATCTTTGCAAAAACATTGTTACCCTATAGAACAAAGAACAACCTTAAGGAAATAGAGGGTACTTGTTAAACTTACTCTTATCTCTGTTCCAAGATGAGACGGGGAGACTCTGGAGCCTGTCCTTTGAAGGCTTTGTAGCTAGTTCTATCTGAGCTCTGCCTGGGCTCTGCCCATCTCTAGGCCTTGGAGTGAGCCAGCCTCAGAAACTTGTTTTTCTTTATACTTTCTGCTTCAATGTCATCAGTAATTATTTCTGAGCAAATGAATAATTGTTCAGCTCATTTTAGGGCTTGGTTTGCTCATGTATTAATCCAGACCCATGTGTTTTTGTGCCCTAGGGCAGGTAACACAAGTCTTACATTGCTCCTGAGCCATTTATTCATACACTCTCCAGCAGCCCAATCATTTCAGGAAAGAAGTCTCATTGTGTGCCATCTTTAAGTCCTGTTATCCCGGTACCGTGGCCTGGCCTCCTTTGTGCCAACTGCTTCACTAGTTGTACTAGTTTTCTATTGCTGTGTAATCACCACAGGCTTGGTGCCTTCAAACCATCCAACTTTATGATCTCACAACTTCCTTGGTTCTGGAATCTAGGTATAGCATAGTTTGACTCTCTGCGGAAAATCTTATAAGGTTGCAATGAAGGTATGGGCTGGGTTGTGTTCCCATCTCAAGGCTTGACTGGGGGAAAATATCTGCTTGTAATCTAATTCGTGCTGTAGGCAGGATGTATTTCCTTGTAACTATAGCACAAGGCTCACTGATCCTAGAAGCTACCTGCAGTTACCTGCCACATGGCCCTCCCATAAGCAGTTCAGAGCACAGCAGCTGGCTTCTTTGCAGCCAGCAGGAGAGTCTCTTGCTCTAGTCTGTTAAGATGAAATATTATATAGCATTGCCTAATCATGACACTGATATCCCCTTGGCTTTCTTATGTGATGTGACCCTTACACATCATTGCTATATCCTATTGGCTAGAAGCAAGTAATAGATTCTTCCAAGACACAAGGGGAATAAATTACCTAGGGGGAAACACCAAAAGGTGAAGGTCATGATGGCCATCTTAGAACTTTTCCCACCATATTAGATTTCTTCTATAGCATCTCGTATATATTTGGCTCTGCTAGATAAAATCTTCTTCCTCACAGCACAAATGGCTGATCTCCTGGTTCCCACTTCACCTCAGAATGCAGTTCTAATTTTTAGTCTCTGCCTCATCCAAAAAGTGCCAGTCTAACATTAAGTCTTAGTAATATATCACAATCTCTGTATTATATAGAAATTCTGATACAGGGTAAAGAATCCAGACTTTAAAATAAATAACATTGTCTTCTCATTCTGGCTTCAAAATTACAAGATGTAGAAAAATTTGGCAGTTATTTCATCTCTCAATCTCAGTGCAAAAATCTATAATGTGAGAATGAGAACAACAAACTAAGAAGGATGTGTTAATGCAAAAAGAAAAGCATTTAGCATACGGCATGCAGCTAATAATGGATAATTATCATCTCTTTTATTAATTCCCATGTTTCACAGATGCTTTCTTACATGGGTCTAAAGCAAAGCTAGAAAAAAAGCACATGAATGGTTAGGGCTTCTTCATATCAATAACTTGATATTATGTTCTTGGCTCTTTATAGGATGAAGTCAAAATTTGAATCACCAATGTTGTACACACATCATTTTACCCAACTGAATTCACCTACTATTTCACTCTTCTATTTTAAGTACACACAAATTCACATCTTTACATGATTAGTAACTTAACAGACTACTTGACATACTTTTGGCAATGCTTATAAAAGTAGAGACAAATATACCTCTGAATTTTAAGCCAGAAAGTTAAAAAATAAAATTGTACAAGTCATTATGATCATTAAGTTCTTAATTTCATGTATTCATGAGTACAGTTGAATAGGGAAACTTGCTGTAGATTAAAAGAAGACCAAAGATAGGGTCAATATCAGCAAGAAAGTAGCTGCAGTTGCTGGTAACAAAAGGAGAGTTAAAGGTGGCTTCTTTTATAGTAATATAAAAAATTGTCTGAGGTGGGGCAGCCCCATGATTGGCAAGATGGATTTGTGGTCATCAGTGATCAGAGGTTTCATTAACAAGGTATCAGGAAAGAATAAGTCATAGACTTCCCATCTTTGCCATGGCCTATTCCTTTGGACAAATTTTTTTTCCGTAAGTGGACAACCTCAAAATTTAATCTCCTCCATATTTGTGCAGTCTTCTTCATTATTTCAATATAGTCTGTCTTTCTTTCCCTCCCTCCCTCCCTCCCTCCCTCCCTCCCTTCTTTCCTTCTTCCTTTTTTTCCCCAAGTCTCCCTCTGTTGCCCATTCTGGAGTGCAGTGGTGCAATCTCAGCTCATTGCAACCTCTGCCTCCCAGATTCAAGCGATTCTTCTGCCTCAGCCTTCCGAGTAGCTAGGACTACAGGCACGCGCCACCACACCTGGCTAATTTTTTGTATTTTTAGTAGCGATGGGGTTTCACCATGTTAGGCAGGATGGTCTCGATCTTATGACCTTGTGATCCGCTCCCCTCAGCCTCCCAAAGTGCTGGGATTACAGCTGTGAGCCACCGTGCCTGGCCTAGATAGCGTTTCTTCTGAATCAGTGACCTAGAAGCTAAGAGAAAAAAATATCTAACACATTCAATGAGCAATGATGAGAGAGGAAGACAGAGTTACCATATTTGAAAATACATTTAGAAACAGGGGTATTGGGAAACTTTCCCAGTCACCTGCCATGGCACTATTCATAGACTTCTGCAGGACAGTGTAGATCCTGCCTGGGCTGCAGGGGTTTCTTCTTTGCTGAAAGTGTGTCATCATGATCTTCTGCCTTGGGATAAACTCTCTTGTTTGTTTGTTTCTCTTTCCACTTATGAAATCTTTCTCAAGTCAGAGCCTCTCTCTATTTTTTTGTATCTCAATGACCAGAATTTAGGCACACAGATATGCCTAACTACAATGGGGCCTAGAAAATGTATTATTTTTCTTGGGCACATGATTGCCTTTAATAAATCACAGCCCTCTAAGAAATGAGAGAAGACTAGCTATTAAGAAAATAACTAATACTTATTTCCCTATAGGTTATCATCAGAAGCCCTTCATAAGTATGGATGAAATATGATAGAATGCTTTGACCAGGATTAGAAATTGATTAAGATGATCATTGTTTCAAATTATTCTCCCTACCTCAACACAAATTAGCTTTATATAGAAGGCTTATAAAGTAATCTTGATAGTACACAATGTTATTCAGTATTATGGCTACTTAACACTCGAGAGAGTATGGACCATAGTAAGACTTCAGCAACATTCTGATGGAGAGTAGATAATTAGGCCAGGGTTGGGTAATGGGTGCTCAAGAGAAGATCCAAGTTGTGAAACCAGCATGGATCAAATTATAACGTCTAATATACAATGATAAATTTTCGGTCAATTCAGATGAGGTCAATTCAAACCTTCCACAAACCCTGTGATCTTCATGCATTTTTAGGACTATGTTCCTTCCATTCACAGCAGAGCTCATAGTAACTCAAATAGGGCAACTACTGTCTAGGTGATGCTAAAAGTTTGTCAGTGAGATCATCTAGGGATCCAGGAATGTTGAGTGAAGTGTGACAAAGGTTGGATGGGGGTTAGCACCCAGATCAGTCAGGCAGTCTGCTGTCACTGCAGATAAACTAGAATAAGCTGATAAAATCAAAGCTAAATGTAGGCTATGAGAACACACCAAGTGAGAGTGACAGCAGGCATGGTATTAAGCATTCCTAGGGACTTACCACTGAAAGCCCAACTATTAAGTTTATGATGCTAAAAAAATGGAAGTTATCTATTTTCTATCCCTCCTGCAAAGCCATTTCATAAAGGTAATTTTTAAAATATTATTTATTTGCTCCAGAAATATACGATATGGTCTATTCTCGCCTCCAGAATTTATATGGAGTTTTAACACTCACCTAGACTGGCAAAATACTATAACACAATGATACGAAAGAAAGCGAAATAAATATACAGCAGATTAGGAAAACTAGGCTCTTCTCCTGATCATTGGCTACTGTGTGATTTATGTGATTACTTTTTCTCATTCAATGCTTCATTTTTTATTTGTAAAATGAAGACATTTGAATTGATGACCTCTAAGATCTCTTGTCACTCAAAGCTTCCACAAACCTAAGGATTCAAAAAACAAATATTAGTTTCAGTTCTTTTTTTAAAATGTGATATCTTTGTGCTGTGATATTTGTACTCTATTCCCATATGTGGTGGAAGTGCATTTCTGAGTGTTCATGAACAAATGCTATGTGTAATCATTGCCCCCAGGTAACAACCCCAGTGACCACTTCTGTAATTACCTAGTTGTGGTCTCATATGAACTTTCAGTGACTGTGGGATGGAGCTCTCCATCACAGAGAACCTGGAATCAACACAGCCAGGCAGAAAGCAATATTTTGCTTGCTCCTTAGATGCCTTCATTTTCGTATAAATGTTGCCCACTACAATAGACAATGTGCCTTCTGCATTTCTGAGAAGGTAATGATAAAGCCATTGGGAATGCCATTTATGTTTCTCTTTTGATTCTGTTACTTACAAATTCATGGAATTCTGCCTAAGCTTCTCTCATTCCATGGCCTTTCCCCTTTTCTCATTTGAGTGAACAGAAGTAGAGGTAAGCACTAATCATAGTTCAACATTCATTAATTTGGCCACCAGCTTTGCATTTATCTCTATAAGTACGAAAGAATAAAGAACACTCTGTAAATGGATGGGTTCTTTTAATCTTCAAAACAACAGTGAGGTAGGAATTTCTTTCCAAAAATTTTAATATGAAGTAAAAATGTGTTTCTCAAGTCAACATTGAATCAAATTCAAATTATCTGATTTCAAACCCACGGAATGAAATGAAATAAGGTGATGAGGTAAAAAAGAAATGGAGTTAGTTATCTGATCACACTGGGGATTTCCAAGCTGTTGTGGAACAAAAAGTAAATTTTAAATTAAAAGCATGGTCTCATCCTGTGAAGTATGTTTAATGCGAGGATCAACATGTAATAAGAGGTCTCTCTAAGAGCTTTTTCATTTCCTGAAATTGTCAGGGTTGGAATCCCACAGAGATTTCATACAGAAGGAACTGTGTGGATTAAGTACTGGGTATGGATGTTGAAATGCAGAAGTAAGGAGATCACTGCTTCATTTGTGAGTGTGTCTTTTATTATCAACACGGGGATTATCTCGACGGTTTCTGAATAATCACATGGGTTTATTAAGAATTTGTATCTATAACACTTTAAAATTTGTTTAAGCTTCTGAAGCATTAACTGGGATGGTTCAAGTCATTTGAGTAGGACTCTAATTTAGGAATGCCTGCCACCCGGATGCAAGAAAGTGTAAGCTGGCCATAGAGCTTTGCTTGTCTTAAATAATAAGTCTAGAGCTTCATGGCTGATGGCATTATTCCAGTAGTTTCTATATATCAAGGCTAGTGCCCATTGTAAGCTCTTGGACTTTATTCTGTTTCCTTATGGTCACAGAATAGCACCTGCTCCTATAGGGATCATACTTGCATTATAGAAAGAGGGAAAGACAGCAACAAAGATGCCTTACAGGCAGTGTGTTTTATTCCGTCAGGAAAGCAACATGTTTTCTGCAATTCTTAACTGGAAGATTTATTTTGTTTTGTTTTTAACATATTCTTGGCCAGAGTTATTAACATGGAAGCCTCTTGCCGGAAGGTGCTTAGGTAGCAGAAGGTCATAGATGATGAGGTGACAGAAAACATGTTGTCAAATCAGACACATGAATTAGAAATCTTACCCTACAGAAAGCTTCTTAGTGATTTTAAGAATGCAGGCAATCAAGAGGCTCAAAAGAAGCAGATAGAGGTCTAGAAAATCAAGGTAACTCCTGGGGTCTTTTTGTTTGTTTTTATTTCCCTGCACTGTACACATACTTTCTGACCCAGAATCGTTAACGTTTCTAAGGTAGATAGTTATAGGGGTTATTACCTGACACAGAAGAAAGAATTCATTCTATGATTCATCTCCATTTTGTACCTGGGCTTATCTGACATTGTTCAGGGATATATGCTTCATAAATCCATAAATGATGATTCTTTCTCCTTGCCCTTCTGTAATTTCTTCTCTACTCTCTCCCTCTGCTTTCCTCCTCCTCCACCTCCTCCTCCTCCTCCTCCTTCTTCCTCCTTCCTCCTCCTCTCTCCTCCTCCCTCCTCCTCCCTCCTCCTTCCTCCTCCTTCCTCCTTCTTCTTTTTCTATTACAAGGAATCTTTACCCGGAGACAGCCTTATTTCATAGATTAAAACTCCTTTCCTAAGAAATATTAGTCTATTTTCTCATAGGTCCAGTTATTCTGTCAGGTGTATTAGATTGGATCACCTGTCTTTCATTTCTTTCTCCTGGGATTCTTCCCCTAGTAAAGAGAGCAAATAGATGGTAGGCTAGTTGCTTTAACTTCTTCCTCCTTAGATACTGTTTCAGACACAGAGATAATAAACTAATTGGATTGATTGATATGAAGCACTCTACAACCTTTTCTTCAATGGAGCAACTATTTATAAAATAACCAATTTAGAGTCAAAATGATTATTTCAATGACACTTATATTGAATAAAAAGAGCACTATTAATGAGGAAGAGCCTTTTTCTGTATCTTGACTTACACTTTGCTCCTTTCCTTCCATGATTAACTATGAAAAAGAATTTATTTTACTAGCAACTCAGTTGAAGTTTCTGTTTTGTTTTCTTCTTTAAAAACCTATTTACTGGCCGGGTGCGGTGGCTCACACCTGTAATCCCATCACTTTGGGAGGCCAAGGCAGGCAAATCACGAGGTCAAGAGATCAAGACTATCCTGGCCAACATGGTGAAACCCCGTCTCTACTAAAAATGCCAAAATGACCTGGGCGTGGTGGTGCGTGCCTGTAGTCCCAGCTACTCTGGAGGCTGTGGCAAGAGAATTGCTTGAAACTGGAAAACGGAAGTTGCAGTGAGCCAGGATAGCGCCACTGCACTCCAGCCAGGTGATAGAGCGAGACTCCATCTCAAAAAAAAATAAAAAAGTAAAAAATAAAAATAAACCTATTTACTTGTGGATTTTTTTCACTTGACAAGTACTGGACGTTTATATTTATAAAGAAATGTGCTAGATGCTAAAATCACATTAATTGTTATTTGGGTAAATGGCTTCCATTACATTAGCAGATGCAGTCTTTGCCCTTCATTGACCTTATAGTCTTGTAGGAGAAAGACCAAATCGTAAAAAAAATCATAACATTAGAGAACTATGAATTATGAGCAGGACTGTAAGAAAAACACATGGTATAATACTCAGGCCTAACGGTGACATTCTGTTAGGAAAAAGATCAGGAAAGTTTTTGTTTTTAGGGGTTTCTTTGAAGCCAAAATATAAAGGAAGAAAAGAAGCAGCTATGAGAAAATCAAGCTGAGTTAAGAGAGAAGAAAAAATATTGATTTATTATCCTTGATGCTTTTAAAATTCCACCCCGTAATGACTTTGCAAACCAGGTGTAATTATTCCATTTTGCAGATAAAAAAAATCAGAGTTTAAATAATTGGCCAACATTAATTGATTACGTCTTCAAGACTGGATACAACTTAGCCCACCCATATATTTGGATCCAGAAATCTCTCCGTTTCCACAGGAAATGTTTCTAGAGTCCACTGTCAGGAGGATCTCAGTTTCTAGGGATCTCTGAATTCCGTGGCCTTCAAAGCTTTCTCCTTCTTGGTGTCCCTTGCTTGTATCATGCAGTTTTTTTGGACATCTATATCTAAAGATTCTTAACATTAATGTTAGGGACTTTCATGTGGTTTAGGCTGTATTAATTTTTCGATTTATATTTCTGTGAAATTTCAGTTTACTTTACTGTATTCAAAAGGCTGCTGTACTGAAATTAATATTTTGAAGATTTTTTTGAAAGTTTCCAAACTCAGAAGCTGTGTAAGCAGCAATAATGGAGGCAGTGAAATGAGCAGTACTGGAAGTCTTATTACATGAAACATACCTTCTTAATATATGCATCCCATAAGCCTCAGTGAGTTCCAGACACAGAATAGATATTTCATTTCTATTATATGGAACACTGTTATTTTTTAGACTCTTCAGACACAATGTATCATTCTAAAGTAATATTCTATTTAAACATCGTATTTCTTCACTTATGTGTTCATAAAACAAGTATTAATTATGATCTAATATGATGCACTCATTCTATGTGATGTACAATTCATTATAAGAACACTAACATATATTTGTTCAAATGGAAATATGGAGATAATTAAGACACAATCTCTGCTCACTTCCTACACTTAGAATAAAACTCTGCATATTTAACCCTGGTGGCAGAAGACAGGCCTTCACCAATCATTACCTGTTTTCCATTGGAGAGTTTAGAATTAGATGCAGCCTTAGTTTATTTACTTGTAAATTGGGAAGTTAATATTAATAGTTACTTGGCTAAATGGCTTCCATTTCTGACACAATGCCATTTACTGTCCCTGTTGCCCTAGATCCTAGAGCTATCACCTATGATGTGGCAGGATAGAGTTAAATATGTGTTTGGGCTTTTCTTAATGATTGACTGGCTTGAGATTACCTCATTTAACTGCTATGTGTGTTTTCCTATCTATAGATTATCATGATGAGCAGAAGTAATATTTTCATTACTTATCTTGTGTTCAGTAATCAATAAACAATATTCCATTGAGCCTCACAACAAACTTAAATTATGCATTATTATTTCACAGATTAGAACTACTTGAATCAGGCTGTTTGACTTTTATCCATCTGCCTTAACCATTATATTATACTACTTCTCTATGATATTAAGCTTTGGTACTGCTGCTATTAAGTTGGCTTTTGCCATTGCAGAATTTCCATTAAAAGCACTTACAGGATTCTGAACCTACTGTGTCTGTGTGGGTATATGTGCATAGGATGTGTATGTAACCATTTTATAGCTTTGAGTATTGCTTATAGGTCCCAATTCCCTAGTCTGCATACCTTCCCCAGGAATATTGGCACAGTACTGGCTATGAAGGAGATAGGATTTACATGCATATGTTTTGTGCCACTTAGCAGAAATCATAAACAGGGTCTTCCTAATCTCTTCAGCAAAGCCGAACCTCATTTATGAAAGGAATATTATTCAGTCTCCAAATGACTGTGTAATCTTCCATTTGGGCTACTGAGCATAATACTGTGCAGGAACACTTCAATCGGAGGCCTGAGCCACAAGTAAATTATTAATATTGAGTACAAAGTGTCCTCAATCTGATATGCCGTCAAACTGACTCAGGTTGCGATTTGATTTCTACAACATAATTATTTGATGGTCCTTGGCTAAGTTCATTCTTCACTTTGGGGAATTATAAATTTCATCTGAAAACATTATTTTTCCCATTCCCATATGTAAGAAAATTATGAGAAGTCAATGAGATCCCATACAGACCACAAAGCATTTTGCTTGGGATAAAATATGTGCTTAATATGTATAAGTTATATTTTCCCTCTAAAAACATTCCCACTCCCTCTCTCACAATACCTGTCCAGTCTTATTCTGAAGATCATTAGAACATATACTATCATTTCCCACGTCCTTAAGGTAAGGAAAAGGTTAATGTTATGAGAAGAGCTAATAAATGACCTAGAAGCACTTTGCTATTACAAATTACTAATATTGTGTTAATCTATGATTATAGACCAGAGAGTGGAATGTGAGACATTCTTATTATACACATCATAATTCTGCACATTTCAATCAAGGCCCTTCTCACCTCTTTCTATCTAGACTAAATCATTCTAATTGGTCTGCTCTCTTGTCATGTGCAAGCTTTGCCTTATCCTTGACAGTATCTGTCCCTTTTCCATCATGTTAATAAGGTTATTCACTTACTTAGAAAAAAGGCACATCTGGGTCAGAAATTAAACCTGGATTAATGGAACTCTGCTGTTTTGCATCCCGGAAGATCCTTTTCTTTTTTCCATGTTAAAGAAGTCTAACATTTGAATGGAATAAATGGAGATCAAATGAATGGGAAGCATCATCATTCAAATCCTGAGCCTATTATGCCAAGGCATCTGGTCTCCCTGCTTCTGGCTGACAGAGCCCATAAAGATTCCCAGCTTCCTTCCTGGGTAAGGGATATAGCACAGAAACATGCAAACACTCTGAGAAGCAGTCATAAGTCCAGCATCCCAATTTTAAATTCTATACATTTGTCCTATAATCCTAACTTCAATTTTTTTATCCAGCACTACCGCTATTTTAACAGAGCATATGAGAGGAGACATGACCGACTGAAAAATGAGTAGTTCTTTTGACCCAAGTAGTCTGTTTACTAGTTTTTCTTTTTCCAGTACAATGTCACACTTCACTCTTTACAATAAAAGTTGATTAATTCAGAGCTCTGCTGAAATTTACATTTTGGGTCATACATTTCAAAGCCAAGTACATTGGCCTGATTTGCAAAGCAAAATTGTAAAAGTCTTTGTGTTACATCTTGAGCATGGAAATGAGAATTTAAGGAAAAATAACAACTACATTCAATTAAATAATAATATATTTGTGGTAAAATGAAAAAAAGGAACAAAGTAAAAGTTGACATAGTATTAGAAATTAATTTCATATTATAGCAGTTATCTCCATAAGCTACTAAATGCTATTTGTCTTTATATGAAATACTAGAAGTTACTAAATACTACTTATCTGTATGTTCAATACTATCATATGTCTATACGGTCATGCATTGCTTAATGGTGGGGATACATTCTGAGAGGTTTGTCTTCTGTTAGGCAATGTAATTGTTGTGAAAGCAGCATGGAGTATACTTACACAAACCTACATGGCATAGCCTACACATCTAGCCTAACTGATATAGCCTATTCCTCCTAGGATACAAGCCTCAACAGCATACCATACTAAAAACTGTAGGTAATTGTGACTTAATGGTAAGCGTTTGTGCAATCAAACATATCTAAACATAGGGTACAGTAAAAATGTAATATTATAATCTTATGGGGCTAACATTGTGTAGATGGTCCTTTGTTGACAGAAACATCATTACGCAACACAAGACCATAATTCTACAATAGACTCTCTTCTTTCCATAATCTATATATAACAGAAACCTAGCACACACAGTTGCCCAAAAAATAAACTTATGTTCAAAGATCAAGCAGTCTCACAAGATGAGTTCTTTAGAAGTGTCAGAACAGAAGAGAGAAATGCAGAGATAGAAAGAAACCAAAACGACACTTTAGACATTTTCTTTAATAGGACAGCGGTTTTTTTTTCCCCTGTGTTACATGATGGCTCAGTCTTCTAAACAATAGAAATTTACAGGGTATAAAGATAGAGAATATCTAAACATAGAGAATACCTTTTCCCTAAGACCCATTTACTCACATAGTAAGGGGTAATGGAGTCTAGAACTGTCTTTCTTATTTTCCCTGAGATAATTGCTTACATTCCAGGGTAGAGTTCTCTTTTTCTTCTCCTCAAGAGAGGATTTGTTTATGTTCCTGGGTAAAAACATAAGTTCCCTCTCCTTTTCTAAAATTTTAATTTACACATTTCTCATTGCATATATTTACTGTATTAGTCTGTTTTCATGCTGCTGATAAAGACATATCTGAGGACGAGCAATTTACAAAACAAAGAGGTTTAATGAACTTACAATTTCACATAGTTGGGGAGCCTCACAATCATGGCAGAAGAAGTCATGTCTTACTTGGATGACAGCAGACAAAGAGAGAGAACTTGTGCAGGAGAACTCCTCTTTATAAAGCAGCAAATCTCATGAGACTTATTTACTATCAAGAGAACAGCACAGGAAAGACTTGCCCTCATGATTCAATTACCTCCTATGTGGTCCCTCCCACAACATGTGGGAATTCAAGAGATTTGGGTAGGGACACAGCCAAACCATATCAATTGACCAGTTATATTTCCTCTTATACTTAATGTTTCCAACACAAAAATTCATAAATGTTTGGGATGATGGATATACTAATTACCCTTATTTGATCACTATACATTATTTGTATTGAAACATCATTGTGTACTTCGAGTATGTATAATTAATATTTATCAATTAAAAATACATAAATAAAGGTAAAAAGAGAATTACTCAAAAGTCAAAGCTGTAAAATAAAAAGACTGGCAAATTTGGGGAAAAAGCCTGTTCATATTACTTTCTCATTTTTCTTAATAAGCTATAGTGATTCTTTATATATTCTGCATACTTACCTTTGGTTTATTTACATGCATGTGTACAAGCATTTTTTCCTATTCTAACAGCTTGTCCTTTAACTTTGTTTATGAAGTTCTTTTCCTTGTGGTTATGAAAAGAAATATTTGAAAATTCTGGGCTAAGTGTTAGCTGCATGGGGCATTTTTGTACCTTCAAAGAGCCTGGGTAACATGCTTTTCTTCCTTCATGTTGTGCTCCTTTCTGCAGGAAAGGGCTTCTGAGTCATGACCACATGTTCTTTGTAGAGCACCAACACTATTCTACATGATAGAAATGCCTGGTTCCTAAAATATTTTTAGTGGAGCTTGAAACTTAAACCCAACTCATAACACTCCACTACTGCTACAGTCACACTTTACATAGGTATCTCTTTAGGATTTTATAAAGTGTTTCCTTTTTTGAAAAACAAATTTTATGGGGTATATTTAAAGTTTACAACACGATATTATGAGACATATGTAGATTGCATGTATTGACTATATAGTATAGTATAGTAGGGCAGATAAACATATATATGATTCCAGCAGCTTGGATATACTCTAAATTTTAAAAAAATTTTGCAGTTTTTATCCTGTGGTGGGAATCCTGCTGCATGTTCAGGCGAGATGGAGCTCTCAGAGCATTTTCCTTCAGGAAGCTGAGGCATTCAATAATTATTTTACTTAGTAATACTTAGTAGGCACTTAAACAAAATGATCTGTTCTTTAATCAAGAGATTTCATATGTGTGTATATTTATAAAAACTACATATAAAACTGTGATAGTCTAGCTTATGAGCATGTACATGGGGTATCTCAGACCCTTAGGTTTGGGTTTTAAAAAACAGATGACATTCTTATTTATAGTTTTATTTTTTTGGTTTGGTAAAATACACATAAAATATACCATTTTAGTCATTTTACAGTGCCCAATTCAGAGACATTTAGTATGTTTACAATGTTACATAATCATCACTGTTATGTAATTCTAGAACATTTCCATCGCCCCAAAAGAAAATCCTACACCCATCTACAGTCACTCATTTATAAGAGGTGACACGAAGGCAAAAAACTCAGAGAGCTGAACACAATGCCCAGGGATTGGCCAGCAATCTGAGATAGGATTACCCTGTCAATGCTATTTCATACCATTTCCAGAGGAAATTTGCAAGTGAAATTGGCTATGTAATTGGCCTTTGTTTGACTCCTATGGCCTTCTTCTTTAATTGGCATACTGTTATGCTATACTGCCTTCTCTTCTCCCTCGGGTACCTAAGAACTAGAACACAGCTTTATTTCTGGACAGACTGTTATAGTTTTTGCCTTTTCCTGTCTCTCCTCTCAGAGGAGCCAGAATAGAAAATCATGAAGGGAATTAAGCGATCCTCTTACGTGTTCTAGTGCTAGCGCTTTGCATTTTCACCCCGAGCTCCCTTCTGTTTTCTCAAGAACCACTGAATTAAAAGCGCTTGTGGTAACTATGGTATACCACTTCCCTGACCCTGAATAATGGAGAAAGTAGAGCTATAAACCTTTCATGCTTAAAAGATTATAGGTCAAAATGCTCCCACTCCACCACCTCCATACACAAACACAAAGAAATCTAATAAAAAGTAAGTAGCGCTTGGTTTCCATTTATTCATTCATTCATTTATTCATTCATTTTTCCCTTTATTTATTCCTTCAAATAGCAGATAGAGCCAGTTAAATGTTCTGTTAGCCTTGACTCTCATCCCTATCAATCTGTTTATGCTGCTGCTAGAGTGGTCTTTTCCAAATACAAATTGAATCATATTCATTACATCCCACCCGCATTTCCCTCTTTCCTTGATGAAAAATACCAAATGGCTATCTTCTTAACGTCTGCACTTCCTTATAGCTCTTAATATGATTTACAAGACTTGATAATCTGTACCCTCGTCCTGGTACTCCCAAGTGCATTTATATGAGAACTTTTATCACATTGTATATTCACTGACAACTTGGAGTACAGAGTGCTTGAAGAAGACACGTGAGAGGAATTAATATCTTTGTCATCAATATCCATATCTGAATAATTGACATCATGTTCTATATCAAACCCATCCAAAGTAAATCAAATTCAATTCTAAATGGAGAACTATTCAAATGCTATGGCTATACATGTATATATGTGTGTGTGTGTGTGTGTGTGTGTGTGTGTGTGTGTGTGTGTATAATATAATGTAAAGTATATTATTTCAAGAATATCAACCAAAGATGTATTGTTTCACAGTTAAGTGACACCTTTCATCTATATCTCAAACCACTTATATCCAAATATAATTTATATGCTATATTACAATAAATAAAAATAGTTGTTGATATTTTTCTCAAGGCAAGTGATGTCTCATATAAAATATTGACTGAATTCTGTTAAATGAGTATTGCCTCACTAAAGTACTTTATTGGGAGGGATTATGATGATAATTTACTTAGGAGGGAATATCATGAGTGCTGAGGAATGACAGCTCAAATATTTATTATCCCTAGCTATGTTTTATTCTGCAAATTATTTGAAATTATAAAGTCTCTCATTTATTTCTCATTCTCAGCATCTGGAGATAACATAGTATAGGAACTAAGTGCTTAGTAAATTCCGTTGAACAAATTATTAAGTGACTAATTCAATGAATAATTAAATAATACAGTAAAAAATAACATGGTAAGAGATATTGTTTTTTATTCTCATTTAATCTCATGTATATAAAAATAATTTATTTTTTATAAATTCTCGTATATAAAAATAATGTAGTTTTATATATCAGAGTTAAACAAATAAATGAAGCATAATAATTTATGCAACCCAGGGGAACTCAAACCTTAGTAAGCCCCAGCTCCAGGGAGTGTGATACAGTAGGTTTTGGATGGAGCCTGATAATTTACATTTCTAACAAGTTTCTAAGTGACACATCAGCAGCTGCTGCTGTTTCCAAGAGCACAATGGCTGTGAGAACCACTGATGTCACCAAAGTGTCCATAGATACATTAGATAAAAGGATATCCAGGAGGTCAGATTGTTTCATGGAGACACAATTTTCCTTTCTTTATCTTTTGACTCTGCTTTGCTCTGCAGTGAACTCATCTTAAGGCAAAGATTGCAAGAAGGATCTCGTAGCACACACAGTCTTTACAACTATATGTCTCAGAGGAATAGGAGAACTCCTTTCTGATGGTTTAAGCAAAATCTCAGGGCTGATTCTGATCACCCCATGTAATTGATATCGCCGTCAGATAAAACAGAGCAGTTCTTCAAAAGGAAATTAAATGCCTTTGGACAAAATGTAATATATTCTCTGCCCACTCTTTTGAAATTATGCTCATCAAAGCCAATGTGTGGGGCTATAGCCCTAACCATGTGTGCGAGTGCAGAGCTAAAACTGAGTTAAAAGGCCACTTTCTCCCAATCCAGAGCTTTCTAGATCTTCTTATTTACCTCTGATCTTCTCATTCCTCTCCAACATGGGTCTAAAAGAGTCCCTAGATCTTACAAGAAAAATCTATCATGACAAGATCTAAATAGGAAGATATTCATTAGGAACAGTTAAAATAATTTTAGTCAAATTAAAATAGGAAACATAAAAAATTCATTTGACTTTCCTGAACCAGAATGGCTCAGATAACTGCTGTCAAAATAGTTACTAGAAATTGCATTAAAGTGCTTTGCTTCTTTATGTAAAAAATAATAAGTGAAAGCACAATAAAATCATTCGGATTTTATGGGCCAAACGTTCTTTTAGAGGAGCTGTGTTGAATACATTGATGTAATTGTTATAAGGCAGTCCACCATTTATCTCAAGACAGATATGAAAAGTTCCCCTTCCTTATCATTATAGCTGACATGGCAGTAGTGGATAATATCATATCCGTGATTTCATACTTCTCTGATTAGTTAACATGAGTACAATAATTTTTACACATGTTGCATTCTTCCAGTAACTGTATCTCCAGTCTCTTTACCCTGATAGGACAGGGGAAGAAATGGCATGGGTCGCTGATGCTGTACTTTCTGCACTTCCAGGACTCCTGAAGATATGAATTCCTCTCCCTTCCTTGCGGGATCCTGGGATTCAAATACTTTTTTTTTTTTTTTTTGAGATGGAGTTTCGCTCTTGTTACCCAGGCTGGAGTACAATGGTGCGATCTCAGCTCACCGCAACCTCTGCCTCCTGGGTTCAAGCAATTCTCCTGCCTCAGCCTCCCGAGTAGCTTGGACTACAGGCGTGCGCCACCATGCCCAGCTAATTTTTTGTATTTTTAGTCGAGACGGGGGTTCACCATGTTGACCAGGATGGTCTCGATCTCTTGACCTTGTGATCCACCTGCCTCGGCCTTCCAAAGTGCTGAGATTATAGGCGTGAGCACCGCACCCGGCCTCAAATATTTTCTTTATGTAATTTTGCTGCTGCTAGGCCCTCTGCCCTAGAGGCCTTTTTAGATTTTGTTTTGTTGTTGTTATTTTTCTCTCAGCTGCTATTTGTATTACCTCCTTTAGAACAACTGTATCTCATCAGGTAGCTGTTGTGAGTTTATCTCCTGTGAGAAGGTACATGTCAGATAATCTTTGAAATATGAGGATCCTCAGTGAGCAGTGAATTGTACAGCATCTAGTGAGGAGGGTGGTGTGATTGTCAGCTTTGCCAACAGAGGGTAAGCTGCTGATCCTATGCCAGTCACGCAGCCCACCTCCTCCAGCCAATCTACCCAAGATTATGAAATTTTTCACTTCTTATTTTGTTTCACCATGAGTCCACCTATGTTTTCTTCTCAGATCCTAAAGAATGCTCAGAGGAATAATGACAAAAGTAGCCAGCCTCCTGAATTGAATAGTTATTATTTACCAGAGGCTGGTTTAATCCCTAGATATATGCACATGCATCTATTATCTTCCTAACAATCACATAGGGTGGTTATTATTATTTTTAATTTTAATTTCTTTATTTAGATGAGGTCTCACTCTGTTGCCTAGGCTGGAGTACAGTGGCATGATCATAGCTCACTGCAGCTTCCGACTCCAGGGCTCTTGTGACCCTCCTGCCTCAGGCTTCTGAGTTACCAGGATGACAGGTGTAAGCCACTGCCTCTGGCTCTGGTTATTATTATTAGCATCATTTTATGACGAGGAAAGTTAGACTTTGAGAAGTTATATAATGGTCCATAACTGGAAGACTTACGATGAAAACCAGACTGTTTATGTCTGAGTCTGTATAACTGTGGTATTCTACAACCTCCCAAATAGCTATAGTAATTGAGGAAGCCTAAACTGCTCTAACAGATACCCTCCCAAATGTACAGTGATTAAGAACACATGAGATCTTTTTTTTTTTCATGGAATCAGAGTGAGGTTCAAGGGAGGGTGGGGAATATAGTCTAGATGGGCACTGGGAAGGAATGGGACAGCTAGCAGTCTCGAGTACAACAACATCAGAGAGTCCATATTTTCCAAAATGATTATGAAAAATTGAGCCCTACTAATTTTTTTAAAAGTGAAAATAAGGCCAGGTGCAGTGGCTCATGCCTGTAATCCCTGTAATCCCAGCACTTTGGGAGGCTGAGGCAGGCAGATCATGAGGTCAGGAGATCGAGACCATACCTGCTACCATGGTGAAACCCTGTCTCTACTAAAAATACAAAAAATTAGCTTTGGGTGGTGGCATGTGCCAATAGTCCCAGCTACTGGGGAGGCTGAGGCAGGAGAATCGCTTGAACCCAGGAGGTGGAGGTTGCAGTACGTGGAGATAGTGCCACGGCACTCCAGCCTGGGCAACAGAGTGAGACTCCGTCTCAAAAAAACAAAACAAAACACAAGTAAAAATAAAACCTCTAAAGAGACAGCAACCTGTAAAGGGAATAGAGTACAGTGCACGTCACGTAGGTTGATTATTAAATATTGGTTGAATGAAAGAATGCAGTCCTCTCCACTTATCTCTAAATTTATACAGAATCATACATCATTTCCAGGTTTGCTCCATTTTTGTTTATAATTTCTAAACAAGTAATATGTTAATGTGTATAATTAGACAATGTGTACATGCAGGTCTTAAGTACAAATTCGGTATATTCATACAACACAGTGATTCCCATAAGTGACAAATTGAGCTAGTTAAAATAATATCCAGATGCCCCCTTTTAAAAATTTTATATGCCCAGAGGATAAAAACACAGTTTGTGAGAGTTATCTGTTTCTTCATTAAGAAGTATATTATGTGGCAAAATGTAACAATTTGATTTATACAGTACAATGTTACATAAATTAAGCACAGAATATGTAACTTTTTTTCCTGTGCATTGGCCTTTCTCTTTGGCTCTTAGTTTGTTGTAATAAAGGAATATTATGATTTCGGAGGCACTGCCTAAGAAAGAAATTTAATTAACACGAGTCATTTCAAAATTCATTTAAAATCTTGCAGTGAAATAGTTTATGGACAGTGAAGGTAGTAAATTATTGATTGGCTAATCAAATTCTCAATTACTGACTAACTGATGAGTTGCCAACTCTTCAGTAACAGATATCCTCTGGGTGTAACAGCTTACACTGACTCCCTTAGCATCCATCACACTCCTTTACAAATTAGGGATTTCTTAAAACTCTGCCATTCATTTCTATTCATCAGATTTATGAAGTTATGAATTTATGATTATGAAATCTTCAATCTTAGAAGTTACTGTTCACAATCACACCCACCTTAGATCAGGTCCCCTTTCCTGGTTATCTAACATGTCTGTGTTCAACAAGACACCATCAAAAATTGCAAAGACTCGGACTCATTATCAACACAGTGGCTGCCTTTCTAGGTCAGTCCCAACCACACGTGTAAGACAGTGAGAGAGCTCCTGGTAAGTCAGTTCCAATCAAAGCTAGAGTTGACATTAAATAAAATCTCAGGCTAATAAACTACCGCTTATGGGATCCCCCTTCCATATGGTGGGTAAAGTCTGATATTAGCTGCTGTTTTTAAGTCCATTGTCCAGGGGATGTAGAATTACAAACATTTTACCTTGTGATTGATTGGAAATAATTTTTTTTTAAGGTGAAGAAAACCAAGGCTTGAGAAAAACAAAAGAGCAATAATTCAAGTTCATGTTTTATAAAACTAAATCATAATAATTACGCTCTTTTAACACTTTCAATGCTTGTTCATCCAAGTTCCAGACTGATTGACTTAACAAATATTTGCTTATCACATGATGTTTTGAATGACATCTGTCTTTGCAGAGTTTTATACAGGGCATTAAGACAAGTAAATAGGCAACTTTAATAAAAGGGGATAAATCTTTTGATAGATTGAGGGAAATAGGGACAAAAAAAGAGGAAATAGGATGAGGTTTGAGAGGGACTTGATGTCTTTCTCATAAATGTGACATTTCAGGTGAGGACTGAAGATAAGTAGCATTGTGGAGAATTTTCTAGGTAACGATTTCTAAAACTTTATTTATATGCCAATCAAGTTTATTACTTTTATCAAATTCATCTTCTTTCGATATTATTATTTATTGACTAGTTATTTTTGATCAGATAATTTTTTTAAATTAAAATTATTATGAAAGACAATTTTATGTCATTTCCATAAGAAGAAAATTAAAATCTTGTATTGTGAGCAGATATATTTTGTGAAAATAAGTACATTAACACAAAAATGTAATTAAATCTTAGTTAATTACTGCCTTCTGCAGATGGCTGTGAGCCTAAGACCTCCTCTTGCCCACTAAAAGAAAATATTAGTAATCATAATGTTAAGCAAACAAATTCACCAACATGAAAGTGAGACTTTCTCACTGATATAATTTGTTTGCTTAGAAGATGAACCTTTCTGACATTGTGGTACATGATTTTCAAAGCTCTGTCTGAGCATCAGTCTAATACTGTTCTTATATAACTTGTGGTACAGGTCTCACATCTAGAGACTCACATGGATATGGCATAGAAGAGAGCAGCAATTAGGATCCAGAGGCAACAAGGAAGAAAAGTTGGTAACCTGGGAATTATTTATTATAAGTTAAATATGATTTTAGAGAAGCAAAATTGAAACCATCTTTGCAAAAATTGTAACTGACGAAATTATGACAATGAGAGAAGTCGGACCTAATGGACTCCATCTTGCTTCTAACATTTAAGCAGTCCTTATTCATTCTTGGGCATAGGCCAAACTAACTTTGGGAAGGAATTTAGTTCATGGTTTGACTCTGAAAGAAAATTGATAATAGCCCTTTCCTACCTGAAAAGAGCCCCCTTCTTGCCTGGGGTCCAGTCTGCCTTTGCAAGACTTACTGCATTAGCTACAAGAATAGAAATTAAGGTTTAGGGGTCATGCAGCCTCTGGCTCCAAGTCTGAACCTCCCCAAATTACTCCTGGGGATAACATCACTATTGTAAAACCTAAGATCAGTGCTTGAGGTATTCTGCAGACTCTGCACTGGATGGATCAGCTGACATCACCCAGATTGGTAATCTGGCTCAACCAGTTCTGCCATCCTACCCAGAACAGAAAACAGGAAGAAAACCTCACTTCAATCCCCTAAGATTCCATCTCAAACCTGACCAGTCAGTACTCCCCACTTCCCAAGCCCATACCTGCCAAATTATCTTTAAAAACTGATCCCCGAATGCTCCCGGAGACTGATTTGAGTAATAATCAAACTCCGGTCTCCCGCACAGCTAGCTCTGTGTGAATTAGTCTTTCTCCATTGTAGTTCTTATCTTAATAAATCACCTCTCTGTAGGCATCGGGCAAAGTGAACCCACTGAACGGTTACAAATGTTCAGAATTGGAGATAGCAATGTGGTCTGATCATGCAGGACTTTCAAAGCTATATTCAAATGTCCCTTGAGGGCTACTGGTGCAGACAGCAGTACACTTCTGGTTGACAAGATGGCTTGGTGTGGAGTAATGAGCATTTTTCTGGTATTTCCCAATGTACCAATCATCACGATTGGTCAAGCCATAGGCCTTTGATTAATGAACATAACTTTTGTAATTCATTTATCATGTGATGGATGCTCAAGTAAAGTTGCAGAATTAATATATTTTAAGCTTGTATTTAGGCAAAAAAGCATTATTAAGCACCAATTCACTGAAAAATGAGTGACCTATTTAAATCCAAATTAAGAACATCAATAGGCAGACATATCCTTTTCAAGGTCAAAATGATTACAGAAGTTACACATAAATTGATTAAGAATGAGTATTTCAAGTATAAAATTTAAAAGAAAAAAGTTGAGATCTGTGAGTAATTCTCTTGAGAATATGGAATAGTTATGATTTGTATATATTTAAGCATCTTGAGGAAAATACTGAGATTTTATTCTTCTTCGAGCTATTAATTTCTTTCTAGGATAAAAGTGAAGGCTCTGGACTTCATTGAAGAGAATTCTGCTACGTTGTATGTTGTGAATGGTTGTGTTCTAACTAGGTTTTTGCTACCAAAAAGACTGGCCAACTTCAATTTATTACCATAAGCAGTTGAATACTATGGAGCATACAAGTTATCCCCATGAGTACTAATAAGTGAAAAACAAGACTCAATAACTAAAAACTAGCTTTGTCACAGGTATGTGGTAGAGCCCTAAGTTCAAAAGGGATCATCTATTTGCAGGAGTAGTGGACAATTCTGAAACCTGTGGTAGAGGTTTGTAATACAAATCAAAAAGCATATTTTCATCTAAAATGCCTTATATTCTCTGATTATAATATATGTGCAAATGCATATGTGTGTGATAATAATCATGTTTTCAAAAATATGTATTCTATGCTTACCTTATGCTGAGTATTAATCAAAGCTGTCTACTTGTAAAAGCACATGTAATTTTACAAATAATCTATATCGATGGTTTTCAAACGATTTTGGACCACAGCTTACATTGTATATGCTATTAAAGACACACACACACACACACACACACACACACACACAGGTCTGTTCTATTGTGGGTGGAAAAATGTTGATCTTGAACCTCCGAATTTATTATACAAATCACTCAAATGCTAGAAACACAGATGGAAAGTCATTATTTTAGGTAGTAAATACTGGCATTTCAAGTTAGACATTATGTTAGGGTTCTCCAGAGGGACAGAACTAATAGGATACATGCATATGTGAAATGGAGTTTATTAGGGAAAACTGGCTCACGGAGATAGGTTGTCTGCAAGCTGGAGAGAAAAGAGGCTGTAGGAGCTCAGTATGAATCTGAAAGCTTCAAAACCAGGGAACCTGACAGTGCAGCCTTCAGTCCGTGGCCAAAGGCCCTAAATATCCCAGCAAACCACTGGTGTAAGTCCAAGAGTTCCAAAGCCGAACAACTTGGAGTCTGATGTCAAAGGGCAGGAGGAGCAGGAGGAGGCATCCGGCACAGAGAGAAAGAAGGAAGCCAGAAGACACAGCAAGTAAAGTTATTCCACCTTCTTCCTCCTGCTCTGTCTTTGTCGTGCTGTGCTGGCAGTTGATTGGATGGTGCTCACCCATCTTGAGAGTGGGTCTTCCTCTCCACTGACTTAAATGTCATTCTCTTCTGGCAACACCTTCACAGACACACCCAGAAACAATGCTTTACCAGCCGCTGAGGTAGCCTTCAATCCAATCAAGTTGACACGTAATATAATATTAACAATCACAAGCATCTACCCACTTGATTTTCCAAGTAATCAGTCAGTGATTTGAAATACATGTATATTTATGTGTGTTTCTTCAGTGCTTAGGAAGTAATATATGTGCTGTGTCTGTGTGTCTGTGTTTCTATGTGAGGGACTATGTTAAAGAAACTTCTCTTCCTGGATCCAAGAGGTGCATGGTGTCAAAGGCAGGAATTTCCCAGCTCCACGCCTCCATCTGGGGACCAGAGGGGTTTCAAATGTAAAGATTTTTGTCTGGGTTTCCCACATGTGGACCAGGTAGGGAAAGCCAAGTAGGGCTCCTTTGTCCCCCAAATCCCAATGAAAGTTCTGGGAGGAGGGGGCTCTGTAACTCAGCGCTGTGGACCAAGTAACCAATCTGGTATCAGAGTCAAAGATCAATCACTCCAGAGGAAGTCTGAAAGAACTCCTCTCATAGGACAAGAACATGAATGGCGAGAGAATAACTCAAGGGTTAAAACTTCAGCTGCTCCTCACATACACGGATATCCCTCTCTGGATGCCCCTCCCACAACAGCTTGGGAGTTCTCTCTCTCCTTCTCTCTCTCTCTGTCTATCTAATAATCGCTCTTCCGCAAAACTCTTTGGGTCCGTGATATTTATTCAAACAAACAGCAAATTCACCTCTGTGGCCCCTTTACCCATTCTTTGGGGTAAGAGAGGCCAATAACCTCTTCAGAACTGGGAGCTTGGTGTGTTCCCCTGGTTACATCTTTTGGCGAGCCAACTAGGAGACGTTGGACCTCAGAGTGGTAAGCAATATTGGACCTGTTTCACTTGCTAATCTGTCCTTTCCCTTCTTTTAAATTTTTTAAGGAGGTGAAAACCAGGTGCCCATTGGTCATCTAAGTGCGACTAGCGCAGCCGCTGGACTAAAGACACGGGTATCAGGCTTTCTGAGAACGGACTCTAACTAACCCTGGCTCTTCGGAACTGGGAGGGTTGGTCAGACCCTTACCAGCTTCCCTTTCTTACTGTTCTTTCTTTCTCTGGGCGAAGCTGAGGGTTGGCAGGAGGAAAGAGCCAGGGTCCCAAACTCCCAGTTCAGTCCAGTTGAGGCTGTGGCCCTGCTTAGACCTCCTAAGAAAAAGCCACCTATGTGAGCCATGCCCAGCCTTATAACCTCCTATGTCCAGATTTCCATGAGACAAACTTTTTCTGGCTCTTTTCTCTAAGAGATTTCCTACAGATGAGGCTATTACCCTTCTTGCTAGGATTTGAGGCTCTTGGGGGTAGCAGTCCAAGGACCCTTGCCTGTGGTGCCCTCAGGCTTATGCCTATGAGGACCTACTACAGTATAAATACACAGGGCCAGTTCCCTTAGTCTGCTGTGCTAGATTATGTCCTAACAGAGCCAGAGTCTATCAGTGGGGACTGGAGGCTATATGACATTTTGTTTTTTTTTTTTAATCCTCAATTTCCCAGTCCAACTGAGTGGTGCCAGAATCCAATAATGTACAATTTGTCTTGCCTAGGATTTGCTCTCCGTATGGCAGAAGTTCTCCATCTAAAATACCATAGTCAGGCCTGGTCTGAGGCTCAAATAGTTAATTACAGGTCCCACAACCCTAGGGCATATTCCTATAATGGAAAGTGGGGTATGGAGAAGGCCAGGGTCCTGAAGCCATTGTTCCAACCTCGGCCATGCAGCCAGCCATTACCTTCTTTAAGACTGTTGTGCTTAGAGCTCCTTCTCAAGGTGTTTATCCCCCTAGGACAGTTTTATGGTCAGGCCTATGTTAATTGAACTCTTGCTAGGGAATATTGGCACCCATTGCCCAAGCCTCACTGGCCTAGTTCTTCAAGTACGCACTGGTACAGAGCCCCTAAGCCCAGCAGTCCCCATGTCCTTATGGTAGCCAAAGAGGACATTAGACAGTGCATGTGTGCCCATGACGCTGGTAAGTATGATTAAACCTGACACACGGAGGGGCCTGGAAGATGATCATGCATCTAGGGCGCAAGGAAACTGCAAGGTGCTATAACTGGGGGACTCCCCAGGGCTAGCAATTGCAAGGAATAACCAGGGATGAGGGCATCCCTGTGTTCAATTTCAGATGGGTGCTACTCTTCCCAAGGCAAAATCACCCTTAACGTGTATCCTGAAGGACTGGGACCCATTTGACCCACAATCTTTGAAGAAGAAGCAGCTCATTTTTCTCTGCCAAACAGTGTGGTTGTGCTACCCTCTGCAAAGTGGAGAAACCTGCCCTCCTGAGGGAAGTATAAATTATGACACCCTTCTACAATTAGACCTGTTCTGTAAGAGGAAAGGTAAATGGATTGAGGTCCCCTATGTGCAAGTTTTCTTTTCTCGAAGGGATAACCCTCAGCTATGTAAGGCTTGTAACCTATGCCTACTGGCCCCTCGTCAAGACTACCCCCATATTCAGGACTCCCTGTGGCTCCTCCCTCCACTGATACTGACCAGGTCTCCTCAGCTTCTATAACCTAAAAGGAGTCAGGGAAGACCAAAATGGCCAAGGCATCTCAGGCTACTAGGATGCCCCAACTCTGCCCCTTACAGGCAGTGGGAGGAGAATTTGGCTCAACCAAAGTACATACTCCCTTTTCACTTTCTGATTTAAAGCAAATCAAGGCAGACAGGAAAATTTTCAGATGACCTGGACAAATACATGGATATTCTGCAGGGCCTGGGTCAGTCCTTTGAGTTTGATTTGAAATATATCATGTTATTGCTTAGTCAGCCTCTAACCAGCAATGAGAGAGAGGCTGCTCTAGGAGCAGCTCAAGAGTTTGGGGACACCTGGTACCTTAGTCAAGTACATGACCAAATGACATCAGAGGAGAAGAGTAGATTTCCTACAGGTAGACAAGCAGTCCCTAGCATGGACCCTTACTGGGATCCTGACTCAGAACATGGGGACTGGAGCCGTACATACCTATTAACCTACATACTTGAGGGATTAAGGCAAACTAGGAAAAAACCCATGAAATATGCAATGTTATCCACCATAACTCAGGGAAAGGAAGAAAACCCAACAGCCATCCTTGAGTGGTTACAAGAGGCCTTAAGAAACCATTCTCCCCTGTCACCAGACTCCACTGAGGGTCGGATAATACTAAAAGACAAATTTATTACACAATACCAGTGGACATTAGGAGGAGGCTCCAGAAACTGGCCCTGGGAACAGAACAGAGTCTAGAATCATTACTAAATCTAGCAATTTAGTAATTGCTAGATTTCTACTATAGAGAAATCTAATGTTTTAAAATAGAGAAATCAGTGTTCTATAATAGAGATGAGGAGGAACAGGCTGAAAGGGACAGGAGGGACAAGAGAAAGGCCACAGCCCTAGTCATGGCCTTCGGGCAAGCAGACCCAAGGGGCTCAGAAAAGAGAAAGGCTTGAGTTAGCTGCCAGTCTGGCAGAGCTTGCTACCACTGCAGCCTACCGGGACACTTTAAGAAAGATTGTCCCCAGAGGAACAGACCACCTCCTTGTCCTTGCCCACTGTGCCAAGGGGATCACTGGAAGGCACACTGTTCCAGGGGACAAAGGTTCCCAGGGCCTGAGATGGCTAAAAAGATAATCCAACAGCATGACCGAGGGTGCCCAGGGCAAGCACTAGCACAAGCCATCACCCTCACCAAGCCCCAGGTAAAGCTAATCATAGAGGGCCAAGAGGTCAATCTTCTCCTGGACACTGGCACGGCCTTCTCGGTTTTGCTTTCCTATCCTGGACGGTTGTCCTCCAAGTCTGTAACTGTCTGAGGAGCCCTAGCACAAGCAGTCTCCTGATACTTCTCCCAGCCCCTAAGCTGTAACTGGGGAGATATGCTCTTCTCCCATGCCTTCCTCATCATGCCAGAAAGTCTCTCTCCCTAACTAGGGCAGGAACTGTTAGCTAGAGCAGGAGTCATTATCTATATAAACATAATCAGGGAGGAAATCCCCCTCTGCTGCCCATTATTTAAAGAAGGGATTAATCCTGATTTTGGGCAATGGAGGGACAATTTGGGCAGGCAAAGAATGCCTGCCCAATTCGAATAAGGCTAAAGGATCCCATCTTTTTTCCTTACCAAAAACAGTATCCCCTAAGACTGGAAGCCAAAAAAGGGCTACAGGATATTGTAAGGAACTTAAAAGCTCAGAGTCTAGTGAGGACCTGTAACTGCCCTCGTAATACTCCAATTTTAGAAGTACAAAAACTTAATGGACAATGGAGGCTAGTGTAAGATCTCAGGTTTACTAATGAAGCTGTGATCCCTTTCTACCCAGCTGAACCCAAATCATCCACCTTGCTCTCTCAAATACCAGGAGAGGCACAATAATTTACAGTCCTGGACCTTAAGGATGCCTTTTTCTGTGTTCCATTACATCCTGACTCCCAGTTTCTGTTCCCCTATGAGGACCCTTTAGACCAGAATTCTCAGCTCATCTGGACAGTGTTACCCTAGGGCCTTTGAGATAGCCCCCACCTGTTTGGCCAGGCTCTAGCTCAGGACCTTAGTCATTTTTCACATCCACGTACCCTGCTTCTTCAATATATCATGACTTACTTTTAACTGCTAACTCAGAAACCCAATGTCAGCAGGACACCCAGGACCTCCTAAACTTTCTAACCATCTGTGGATATGAGGTTTCCAAACCAAAAACCCAACTTTGTAGGCAAGAGGTAAAATACCTAGAGCTTGTCTTGTCTAAGGGCACTTGGGCCCTTGATGGAGAATGTCTCTAACTCATACTGGCCTTCCCCCACCCAAAAACCTTAAAACAGTTGCGGGGAATCTTAGGAATAAATGGTTTCTGTTGATTGTGGATTCCCAAATATGGTGAAAGAGCCAAACCGCTCTACACTCTAATTAAGGAAACCCAAAAGGCTAACACCCATCTAATAAAATAGGACCCTATAGCTGAGACAGCCTTTTAGATCCTAAAGCAAACACTTCCGAGGGCTCCAGCTCTAAGCCTTCTTAAGGGAACGACTTCTCCCTATATGTTACAGAAAAGACAGGAGTGGCACTGGGGGTTGTCACCCAGACTCGGGGGATCACGTCACCACTGGTGGCATACCTAAGTAAGGAAATTGATGCAGTAGCAAAAGCCTGGCCACACTGCTTGCAGGTCATAGCTGCAGTGGCTATATTGGTCTTAGAAGCTGTTAAAATAGTGCAGGGGAAAGATCTAACTGTATGGACTTCACATGATGTAGCTGAAATTCTGGCCCCTAAGGAGGCTTATGGCTGTCTGACAACCACTTACTCAAATATCAGGCCTTAATGCTCAAAGGGCCTGTACTTCAGCTGTGCACATGTGCAGCCCTCAACCAGCTACTTTTCTTCCTGAGGACAGGGCAGACAAAGACCATGACTGTCAACAGGTTATAGACCAGAACTATGCAGCTCGAGAGGATCTCTTAGAAACTCCGCTAGCCGATCCTGACCTTAACCTGTACACTGATGGAAGTTCATTTATGGAAAATGGAGTTCAGAATGCAAGATATGCAGTAGTCAGTGATCAAACAGTGCTTGAAAGTAATTCCCTTCCTCCTGGAACTAGTGCCCAAGTGGCAGAACTAGTAGCCCTCACTCGAGCTCTAAAATTAGGAAAAGGAAAGAGAGTAAACATACACACAGATTCCAAATGTGCTAAGCTGATTCTGCACGCTCATGCTGCCATACGAAAGGAAAGAGGGTCCCTAACCTCGGCAGGAACTCCCATTAAATATCATAAAGAAATTTTAAACTTATTGCAGAACCTAAAGAGGTAGCAGTCTTACACTGCCAAGGTCACCAGAAAGGAGATAAGAAGGAAACACAGGGCAATCACCGAGCTGACCTAGAGGCAAAAAGGACAGCTAGACAAGAATTTATAGAAGGACCTTTAATATGGGAAAACCCTCTCCAGGGAACTAGACCTCAATACTCATCAGAAAAGGTAGAGTGGGCAATCTTCCAGGCACATAATCTTCTTCCTTCAGGATGGCTAGCTATTGAGGAGGGAAACGTGCTCCTATCTGCTGCCAGCCAGTGGAAAGTACTTAAAACCCTACATCAAACCTTCCATGTGGGTATAGAGAATACATATCAAATGGCCAAATCTATATTTACAGAAAATGTTCTCTTCAAGGCTGTCCAACAAACAATCAAAGGGTGTGAAATATGCCAGAAAAATAATCCTTTGGCACATTTCAAAGTTCCTCCTGGGGAACAGCAAACCAGTCATTACCCAGGTGAGGACTGGCAAATGGATTTTACCCATAGGCCTAAGTCTCAGGGATAACAATACCTGTTAGTATGTGTAGATACCTATACAAACTGGGTTTAGACCTTCTCTTGTAGAACAGAAGAAGCCCAAGAGGTAATAAAAGTCCTGATTAAGGAAATAATCCCTAGATTCAGACTCCCTCACTGTCTGCAAAGTGACAATGGTCCTGCCTTCAAGTTTGCAGTGACCCAAGGAATTTCCAAAGTGTTAGGAATATAGTATCATCTCCACTGTGTTTGGAAAGTGGAGAAGATGAACAAAATTCTTAAGAGACACTTTAAAAAACTGGTACAGGAAACCCACCTCCTGTGGTCTTCTCTATTACCAATGGCACTCTTAAGGGCTGGAAACTCTCTTCAGAAAATGGGACTCGGCCCCTGTGAGATGCTTTATGGATGGCCCTTTCTTACTAATGATCTCGTATTAGACAAGGAAACAGCAGATCTAATAAAAGATATAACCTCCTTGGCTAAGTACCAACAGGCTCTTAGGACCTTACCTGAAGGGCACCCTAGGAAAAAAGGGAAAGAATTGTTCTGCCCTGGAGACAGTGCTTGTTAAGTCTCTTCCCTCAGACTCTCCCTGTCTAGGCCCATCTTGGGAAGGACAATTTTTGGTTATTCTGTCTATCTCAATGGCAGTTAAGGCGGTGGGAATTAACTTGTGGATTCATCGTACTCAGCTGAAGCCTTGGACACCTGCTAAAGAAAATCATAGGCCCTCCCCTCCACAGCCTGAAGTTCCAGGAGACGACCCTTCATACCACCTGCGAGCCTTTAGAGGATCTATGTTTGCTCAAGATCCCCAGGAAAGTAACTACACATGAGTCTAACTTACATCCTGGCATTAACAGGATTATCACTCTTAAATTTTACTATTTGCAACTGGACTCTGTAGTCATGCCTATGGATTGGCCTACATGTTATCACTCCCTCAAATCATACGGGGCTTATAGGTCCCTTGGTCATTAATTTACAAGTTCCATCTACCTCAAACTTCACTAGTGTGAACTCTACTAACAACTCCAATATTTCCCTATGCCAAAACTTGGTTGCCTTACCCCTAAGCCTCAACTGCCTAGCACCAGGCTTATTCTATGGTTGTGGCACCAAAGCTTGCCACTGCCTGAACAATACCTCTGGGGAAATATGCTCTCCTTCCTAGTGCTCCCCATTATGATTTATGCTGACTCTCAGGTGCAAAATCTTCTCTTGCCAAGGCCATGCCGTATGTGAACCCCAATTATTCCTTTCATAGTAGGGGCCAGAATAATAGGAGGACTTGGTACTGGCATTGGTGGAATTACTACCTCTACTCAGTTTTATTATAAGCTATCTCAGGGGTTAAATGATAACATGGAAAAGCTTGCTAATTCTCTCATAACTCTGCAGAAGCAGCTTAACTCTTTAGCTGCTGTGCCTCTTCAAAATAGAAGGGCCTGGAGATCCAAGATAGCCGAATAGGAACAGCTCTGGAGTACAGTTCCCAGTGAGAGCAATGCAGAGGGTGAGTTATCACTACATTTCCAAACGAGGTACCAGGTGCACCTCAGTGGGACTGTTTGCACAGTGGGTGTAGCCCAAGAAGGGCAAGCCAAGGCATGGTAGGGAGCTGCCTTACCAGGGATGTGCAATCCCCAGAAGACCCCCCTCCCTACCCAACAGAGGCCATCAGGGGCTTTCCCATTCACTCCAGCACTTCGGTTCAGATACTGTGCTTCTCCCGCAGTTTTTGCCACCCACAGACCAGGAGATTCCTGGGCCAAAAAGCACAGCAAGTTTCCAGCACAGCTGTTTCAGCTAGTGTCGTGGGTTTCTACACAAAACCCACACAAATCTGGGCAGCTGTTTCAACTGGTGCCTGGAGTGCCTGGAAGACAGAGAGCTGTCCACTCAACTGAAAAGGAGGGGGCTGAAAGCAGGGAGCCAGGTGATCTGGCTCAGCGGGTCCCATCCCCACAAAGACCAGCAAGCTGAAACGCTCTGGATTCAGAGTTTTGCAGCAAGTGCAGCCAGACCTGGGACAGTCCAGCTCTGTGTGGGGAAGGGTGTCCACCACTACTGAGGCAGTCCCCCACTACCAAGGCAGTCCAACACGACCAAGGCAGTCTGACATTACTGAGGCAGACTGCCATTACCAACGCAGTTCTAACTGTACCTCTGTAAAAAAACCTCAAGGAAGTTTACAAAGCAGCTGGGCAGAGCCTGCAGCAGCTCAGCAATGCCTCTGCTGGCAAACTGTGCCTAGACTACCTCCTTGCTGGGCAGGGCATTTCTGAAAAAAGAGAGCAGCACATCAGGAACTTATAAATAAAGCCCCATCTTCCCAGGACAAAGCACCTGGGAAAAGAGGTAGTTGTAAGTTGCACCAGCAGCTCTGAATGGAACAATGGAGCTCCCAGCACAGCACTTGAGCTCTGATAAGAGACAGACTATCTCCTCAAGTGGCTCCCTGACACCCATAGATCAAAAGCGGCACCTTGTAAAGGAGAGTTCTGGCTGACATCTGACGGGTACCCTTCTGGGATGAAGATAACAGAAGAAGAAACTGGCAGCAACCCTTACTGTTCTGCAATCCCCGCAGGTGATTACCAGGCAAGCAGGGTCTGGAGTGAACCTCCAGGAGTCCTACAGCAGAGGGGCCTGACTGTTAGAAGGAAAATTAAAAAACAGAAAGAAATAGCTTCAACATCAACAAAAAGGATATTCACTCAGAGAACTCATCCAAAATTCACCAACCACAAAGACCACAGGTAGATAAATCCATGAAGACGGGAAGAAACCAGTGCAAAAAGGATGAAAACTAAAAACCAGAATTCCTCTACTCCTCCAAGGGATCACAGCTCCTTACCAGCAAGAAAACAAAGCTGGATGGATAATGAGTCTGAAGAAATGACCGAAGCAGGTTTCAGAAGGTGGGTAGTAACAAACTTCTCTGAGCTAAAATAACATGTTCTAACCCATAGCAAATAAACTAAGAATCTTGAAAAAAGGTTAGATGAAATGCAAACTAGAATAACCAACTTAGAGAAGAACATAAACGACCTAATGGGGCTGAAAAACACAGCATGAAAACTTTGCAAAGCATACACAAGTTTCAATAGCTTAATCAACAAAGCAGAAGAAATGATATCAGAGATTGAAGATCAACTCAATGAAATAAAATGAGAAGGCAAGATTAGAGAAAAAAGAGTGAAGAGAAATGAACAAAGCCTCCAAGAAATAGGGGATTAGGTGAAAAGACCTAATCTACGTTTGATAGGTGTACCTGAATGTGACGGAGAAAATGAATCCAAGCTGGAAAACACTCTTCAGGATATTATCCAGGAGAACTTCCCCAACCCAGCAACGCAGGCCAATATTCAAGTCCAGGAAATAGAGAGACCATCACAAAGCTATTCCTCATAAAGAGCAACCCCAAGGCATGTAATTGTCAGATTCACCATGGTTGAAATGAGGAGAAAAATGCTAAGGGCAGCCAGAGAGAAAGGCCAGGTTACCCACAAAGGGAAGCCCCTCAGACTCACAGCAGATCTCTTGGCAGAAACCCTACAAGCCAGAAGAGAGTGGGGGCCAATATTTAGCATCCTTAAAGAAAAGGACTTTCAACCTAGAATTCCATATCCAGCCAAACTAAGCTTCAAAAGTGAAGGAGAAAGAAAATCCTTTACAAGCAAGCAATTGCTCAGAGATTTCAATACCACCAGACCTCACTTACAAGAGCTCCTGAAAGAAGCACTAAACAAGGAAAGGAACAACCAGTACCAGCCACTCCAAAAACATACCAAACGAAAAAGACCATTGACACAATGAAGAAACTGCATCAACTAATGGGAAAAACAACCAGCTAGCATCAAAATGGCAGGATCAAATTCACACATAACAATATTAACCTTAAACGTAAATGGGCTAAATGCCCAACTCAAAAGACACAGACTGGTAAACTGGATAAAAAGCCAAGACCCATCTGTGTGCTGTATTCAGGAAACCCATCTCACATGCAAGGACACACATAGGCTCAAAATAAAGAGATGGAAGAAGATTTACCAAGCAAATGGAGAGCAAATAAAAAAAGAAAAGAAAAGAAAAAAAAGAAAAGCAGGAGTTGCAATTATAGCCTCTGATAAAATGAACTTTAAATCAACAAAGACCAAAACAGATAAAGAAGGGCATTACATAATGATAAAGAATCAATGCCACAAGAAGAACTAATGATCCTAAATATATATGCACCCAATTCAGAAGCACCCAGATACATAAAGCAAGTTCTTAACAACCTACAAAGAGACTTAGACTCCCACACAATAATAGTGGGAGACTTTAACACTCTACTGTCAATATTAGACAGATCAATGAGACAGAAAATTAAAAGCATATCCAGGACTTCAATTCAGATCTGGACCAAATGGACCTAATAGACATCTACAGAAATCTCCACTCCAAATCCACAGAATATACATTCTTCTCAGCACCACATCGCACCTACTCTAAAATTAACCACATAATTGGAAGTAAATCACTCCTCAACAAATGCAAAAGAACAAAAATCATAATAACCAGTCTCAGACCACAGTGCAATCAAATTAGCACTCAGGGTTAAGAAACTAACTCAGAACCGCACAACTTCATGGTAACTGAACAACTGGCTCCGGAATGGCAACGGGATAAACATTGAAATGAAGGTAGAAATAAAGATGGTCTTCAAAACCAAAGCGAATGAAGACACAACATACCAGAATCTCTGGGACACATTTAAAGCAGTGTCTAGAGGGAAATTTACAGCAATAAATGCCCACATGAGAAGCAAGGAAAGATCTAAAATTGATACCCTATCGTCAAAATTGAAAGAGCTAGAGGAGCAAGATCAAAAAACCTCAAAAGCTAGCAGAAGACAAGAAATAACTAAGATCAGAGCAGAAATAAAGGGCATAGAGACAGAAAAACCCTTCAAAAAATCAATAAATCCAGGAGCTGGTTTTTTTGAAAAGATCAACAAAATAGACCAATAGCCAGATTAATAAAAAAGAGATGAGAATCAAATAGATGCAATAAAAAAAGATAAAGGGGATATCACCACTGATTCCACAGAAATAGAAACTAACATCAGAGATTGCTACAAACAAATCTACACACATAAACCAATAAACTTGGAAGAAATGGATAAATTCCTGGACACTTGCATCCTCCCAAGCCTAAACCAGGAAGAAGTTGAATCCCTGAATAGACCAATAACAAGGGCTGAAGTTGAGGCATCTATTAATAGCCTACCAACCAAAAAAAGTCCAGGTCCAGATGGGGTTCAAAGCTGAATTTTACCAGATGTACAAAGAGTAGCTGGTACCATTCCTTCTGAAACTATTCCAAACAATACCGAAAGAGGAAATCCTTACCAAATCATTCTATGAGACCAAAATCATCCTGATATCAAAACCTGGCAGAGACTCAACAAAAAAAGAAAACTTCAGGCCAATATCCATGGTGAACATAGATGCAAAAATCTTCAATAAAATACTGCAAACTGATTGCAACAGCACATCAAAAAGCTTATCCATCATGATCAAGTAGCCTTCTTCCTGGGGATGCAAGGCTGGTTCAACATACACAAGTCTATAAATGTAATCCACCACATAAACAGATCCACAGACAAAAACCACATGATTATCTCAATAGATGCAGAGAAGGCCTTGGACAAAATTCAACAGCACTTTATGATAAAAACTCTCAATAAACTAGGTATTGATGGAACTTGTCTCCATCTTATTTATGACAAACTCACAGCCAATATCATACTGAATGGGCAAAATGTGGAAGCATTCTCTTTGAAATCTGGCACTAGACAAGGATGCCCTCTCTCACCATTCCTATTCAATATAATATTGGAAGTTCTAGCCAGAGCAATTAGGCAAGAAAAAGAAATAAAGTGTATTTAATTAGGAAAGGAAAAAGTCAAGTTGTCTCTATTAGCAGATGACATGATTGTATATTTAGAAGACCCCATCATCTCAGCCCAAAATCTCCTGAAACTGATAAGCAACTTCAGCAAAGTATCAGGATACAAATCAATGTGCAGAAATCACAAGCATTCCTATACACCAATAACAGACTAAGAGAGAGCCAAATCAAGAGTGAACTCCCATTTACACTTGCTACAAAGTGAATAAAATACATAGGAATACAACTAACAAAGTATGTAAAGGACCTCTTCAAGGAGAACTACAAACCACTGCTCAAGGAAACAAGAGAGGATACAAACAGATGGAAAAACATCCCATGCTCATGGTTAGGAAGTAACCCAAGTAATTTATAGATTTAACGCTAACCTCATCAAGCTACCAATGACTTTCTGCACAGAACTGGAAAAAACCACCTTAAACTTCATATGGAACCAAAAGAGAGCCCACATAGCCAAGACAATCCTAAGCAAAGACAACAAAGCTGGAGGCATCACGCTGCCTGATTTCAAACTATACTACAAGGCTACAGTAATCAAAACAGCATGGTACTGGTAACAAAACAGAGATATACACCAATGAAACAGAACAGAGGTCTTGGAAACAATGCCACACATCTACAGCCATCTGATCTTTGACAAACCTGACAAAGACAAGTAATGGGGAAAGGATTCCTTGTTTAATGAATGGTCTGGGGAAAACTGGCAAGCCATGTGCAGAAAGCTGAAAGTGGACCCCTTCCTGACATCTTACACTAAAATTAACTCCAGATAGATTAAAGACTTAAACATAAGATCTAACACCATAAAAACCCTAGAAGAAAACCTAGGCAAAACCATTCAGGACATAGGCATAGGCAAGGACTTCATGACGAAACACTGTAAGCATTGGCAACAAAATCCAAAATAGATAAATGGGATCTAATTAAACTTAAGAGCTTCTGCACAGCAAAAAAGAATCATTAGAGTGAACCAGCAACCAACAGAATGGAAAAGATTTTTGCAATCTACCCAGCTGACAAAGGGCTAATATCCAGAATCTACAAAGAACTTATACAGATTTACAAGAAAAAAACAAAGCCATTCAAAAGTGGGCAAAGGATATGAACAAACATTTTTCAAAAGAAGACAGTTATAAGGCCAACAAACATATGAAAAAATGCTCATCATAACTGGTCATTAGAGAAATCCAAATCAAAACTACATTGAGGTATCATCTTAAGCCAGCTAGAATGGTGATCATTAAAAAATCTGGAGACAACAGATGCTGGAGAGGATGTGGAGAAATAGGAACACTTTTACACTATTGATGGGAGTGTAAATTAGGTGGAAGACAGTGTGGTGATTCCTCAAGGATCTAGAAATAGAAATTCCTTTTGACCCAGCAATCCCATTACTGGGTATATACCCAAAGGATTATAAATCATTCTATTATAAAGACACATGCACACATATATTCACTGGGACACTGTTTACAATAGTAAAGACCTGGAACCAACCTAAATGGCCATCGATGCTAGACTGGACAAGGAAAATGTGGCACATATACACCATGGAATACTATGCAGCCGTAACAAACAATGAGTGAGTTCATGTCCTTTGTAGGGACATGGATAAATATGGAAACCATCATTCTCAGCAAACTGACACAAGAACAGAAAATCAAACATTGCATGTTCTCACTCATAGGTGGGTGTTGAACAGTGAGAACACATGGACACAGGAACTGGAGCATCACACACAGGGGTCTGTTGGGGGTGCTAGGGGAGGGACAGTGGTGGGTGGGGATGTTGGGGAGAGATACCATGGGTAGAAATGCCAGATATAGGTGACAGGGGTGGGTGGAGGTAGCAAACCACCTTTCCATGTATGTATCTATGCAACAATCCTGCATGATCTGCACATGTACCCCAGAACCTAAAGTACAAAAATAAATAAATAAATAAAAATAAAAATTATTTAACTTAAAAATGGAAAAAAAAAACCATAAGAGCCCTGGATCTGCTAACAGCAGAGAAAGGATGAACTGTCTCTTTTAGGAGAAGAATGCTGCTACTTTGTAAACCAATCAGGTATTGCTTTAAACAAAGTTAAAAGAACTCAGGGATCAATCGAATGCAGGGCTAAAGACCTTCAAGAAACAGGATTGTGGAGCTTGTTTAACAACTGGCTGTCCTGGGGCTACCCTCTTCTAGACCTGTTTGTAACCATTCTACTATTGCTGGCCTTCAGGCGTCTCAAACTTTAGCCTTCTTATTAAATTCGTTTCTCCTAGAATTGAGGCCATGAGGCTACGAATGGTCCTGAAAATGAAACCCCAGATGTCCTTGGTTGGTAAGTTCTATCACAGACCTCTGGATCAATCTGCACCTCTGAAGGCTCCCTTCTGGAGGAAACCTCAACTGCAAGCCCCTTTCTACACCCCAGTTCAGCAGGAAGTAGTTAGAGAGCGATCAATGCCGTGTCCTACCAGCAGTTGGACTTTTCCGTTCAGAGGGAGGACTGAGGGACTGTGTCCACCAGGGGCGTGGTTTCAAACGCAGGAATTTCCTGGCTCCATCCCTCCAACTGGGGACCAGAGGGGATTGAAATGTAAAGTTCTTTGTCTGGATTTTCTGCATGGAGGACAGATAGGGAAAGCCAGGTGGAACTCCTTTGTCCCCCAAATCGGGCCAAAAGCTCTGGGAGGAGGGGCCTCTCTAACTCAGCGCTGTGGACCAAGTATCCAATCCAGTATCAGAGTCAAAGATCTATCACTCCAGAGGAAATTTGAAAGAACTCCTCTGATTGGATGAAAACATGAATTGGGAGGGAATAATTCAAGGGAGGGAATAATTCAAGGGTTAAAACTTAAGCTGCTCCTTAGCTGAACGGATATCCCTCTCTGTATTCCTCTCCCACAACAGTGTGAAAGCTCGCTCTCTCTCGCTCTCTCGCTCTCTCTCTCTCTCTCTCTCTCTCTAATAGCAATCTATTCCACAAAACTCTTTGAGCTCGCGATATTTATTTGAAGGGCAAACTCACCGTGCCTCCGCCTCCGGGGCCCTTTTCCCTATTCTTCTGGGTTAGAGAGGCCAAGAACCTCTTCAGAACTGGGAGCTGGGTACAGTCCCCGGTTACATGTGCATATACCTTACTATGTTTATTCTTGTTAATCTCAACTAGTTTAATCAGCAATTGCTAGGAAGACAACTGGCTACATTTCTGGCAAAAGAAAAGTTATGAAACAATTTCACACCTTACTGTGAAATGCAAATTAAATAACAATGAGAAAATTTTTTTTACTATCACTCAGCCTCTGCTGGTGTGAATTTAAATGTGTATAAACTATCTGCAGGCAAAATTGATAACGTATATAAAAAGTCTTAACAATATGTATAAACAACAAACCGAAAATTCAATTACTAGAAATTTATCCTAAGGAAATAATTAAGCATATGGTCAAACTTTTAGCCTAATTAACTTCAAGGCTGTTTGTTTTACAGTTGTTTGTAGCAGTGAAAAATTTGAAACAATCAAAATTTTCAACAATTGAGAGTTAGATGTCGCAGTAAACTTCTGTGTAATGGAAGGTTACTATGCCACTAAAACTTCATGTAAGAGATAATTCTATACTGACAAAGAAATATGTTTACAATTTTAATGCAAAAATAAAGAGAATATAAATAAGTATTTGATGAAAAGAAATAGGCTATTGTATTTCTTATCAGAATTGGGGGTTGAAATTGGGCAAATAGAAGGGAAGAGATTGCTAATTCTATGAAAAGATTCTATTGGATCAAAAGATGTGGGGAGACCAGTTATGCCAGGTTAAAAAAGTATAATGGAGCGAAGGTATGCAGGTTGGGGAGCTGGAGAAGAAAGATGGGCTGAGAGGAGGGGACAATGGAGAGACAAGGTTTAAAATGTCATTTATTGTGTTTTGCTCTCTAACGTCCCTACAGACCTCAAGAAAAGTGAGAGGAAAACAGACATTCTTCACCAAGACTTTATGGGATACATTGCTCTTTATTTGACTAAATCTCTGGGCACAGCCTGATTCAAGAGGTGCCCACTTGTGTTTGTATTACTTTAAAAATATTTCAAAAAATAGTACAAACTTTAATGCATAATTGAAGTCTACTATTTTATACTTAAAATGCTTTATTGTTTTTTAAGACACAGCTACTAAAACGTTATGTAATGCCCTGTTTCTTTCTCCCATGTCCTTATCTGTGAATGAGACAGCAATCAATTACTTGCTTTGTTAGCTGATGCATGTTTGGTAAAAGGCTCCTGCAATATATATCATGCATCAAGCCTTAGATCTATGGTACTTGGAATTACTATTATTTTAGTGGATATTTATAGAAAGGTCCAAGATTATATTTCTGTTAATGCTCCTAATATCTTACTGCTTTACCTAAATTTGAATTTAATATCTCATGTATGATGAACATACCTGGCTATGTACTCCAGATTATTCTTACTATTCATTCTTTATTTGCTTGTTTAAATTATTTTTAATTCCAAGAAAAACCCTTTTGAGTTTAGATTGTTAGTGTTAGCATAAGGTTTGAGCTTTGCTTGCAAAAGATTGAAATTTTCAGGTTTTACCGACAATAGAAATAACTGACATGTTCACAGATTATTCATAAACACTCACTATATTCTAGGAGTATTTAATACATTCAAACCTTATACAACCTTATGAGATAGGTATTATTAAAATCTAGAATTCATAGTGAAGAAAGTTTAGGGACATGTAACTTGTCCAAATTCAGAGAGCTGGTAACTGGGAGGGTGGGGATTTAAACTTAGGCAATATGGTGCTATGCCTGTGCTCTTATTCACTGTACTTACCCTATCCTACTTTCAGGATACTAATTGACTATCTCCGTGCAGTTACCTGTGGTTTTCTTTTTGGATAATACTTGTTTAAAGAAAAACCAAACTGTAAAATTTAAAGAAATTTATTCTGAGCCAATATGAATGATGATGTCCCAGGGAATAGTCTCAAGAGGTCCTGAGAAAGTGTGCCAGGGGCAGTGGGGTTATAGTTTGGTTTTATTTATTTTAGGGATACAGGAGTTACAGGTAAAGACATAAATTAACACATGAAAGGTAGGCATTGGTTTGCCCCAAAAAGGCAGGCCATCTCAAAGTTGGGGGGATACAAGTCATAGGTGGAGGAAAGAGTTAAGCTTTGTCTAAAGAGTTGAAGTCGTAGGAGGAAATGCTTGAGTTAAGATAAGGGGAGTTGTGGAGGCCAAGGTTCTTGTTATGCGGATGAAACCTCAAAGGTAGCAGCCTTCAGAGAGAACACATGGTAAATATCTCTTTTCAGGCCTCAACAGGTGTCAGACTCTTTGTTAATCTCTTCTTAATCTGGGAAACGTCCCCAAAGAGAAGTCCTGGCTGCGTTAATGGAGATTCTCTACAGATGCAAATTTGCCACATGAAAGACAGCTTTGCAAAGCCCTTTCAAAGTATGTCAAAACATACATTTTGGGGTAAGTTATTTTGATTTTCTTCAGTGTCTGCTATCTGTCATATGATGCTATATCAGAGTCAGGTTGGAATTTGGTATCTTATTGCCACAAAGAGTCTGTGTGGTCATTTTTATGATCTCAATTTTAATGTTAATGTTGGTCAGTTATGCCTAAACTTTAGAGTTCAAGACAGAGGGAGTATAAAGAGGTGTGTCCAACCTCCCTTCCTATCAGGGACAAGAATTCAGTTTTTATGTATGAGGAAACTACTAAATCCACCACTTATGTTCTTCATGTAGTGGCTACATATATTGAAGTTGATTGGCACACAATTTACAGATATATATATAACATATATGTTTTTAATAATATATATAGTATATATATTATTATAGTATATATATAATGGCTCATGAAATACACTTAATATAAATTAAAATATTTTAATAAATATATGGCTCATAGAATATATTTAATTATATATAATAGTTTTATGTAATATAAATATTATTACATTCACATTATGTATGTATTACATTCATATTATGACTACTGGATAGTGAAATGAAGGCAGAAATAAAGATGTTCCTCAAAATCAGTGAGAACGAAGACACAATGTACCAGAATCTCTGGGACACTAAATGCCCATATGAGAAAGGAGGCAAGATCTAAAATTGACACTCTATCATCATATTATATATTTATGTATATATATTAAATATATATAATAAATAGATAATATATA